>MU734781.1:309107-389334 GCA_026770625.1 Nicotiana glauca
TTTTATACTATAAAATCTAGTTAGCTCTGGACCGTTGGATTAATGAGATCCAACGGTCATGATTCAAAGGCCATGAAACGATGTCGTTTCAATCGTTAAAACACTGGACTGGGTGAACCATGGGTTCGCCCTGGGGTCCAGTCTTGGGGTTCATTTGGGCTAACCAAATTACATAAAAACTGGCCCAAATAGGCTGGCCCCTTTTCCTCTCTTCTTTTATTCTATTTCCATTAATTCTTTCTTTTATATGTTTAATTTTTATTTCATTTCCTTTTCATTAATTTTTTTTTAGATTTTTTGTTAAATACAAAATTAAAATGAAAAGACCTGATTTAAATCTAATTTTCTAAAAATATCTAAATCCTAATTTAAAAAGAAAACTTAAGAAAAAAATGAAAATTAAAAGTAAAAAATGCAAAAGGACTATTTTTTGTTATTTTCTCTTATTTTTTGCAATGTTAATTAACTAGTTGAACTAAAAAAATAAAATTGGGTCCCAAATGAAAGTATTCTAATTTTTGTATTTTTTATGAATTATCATGCACACAAAAATGCAAAGTTATGAAATTAATTCCCTAAAATTCAAATAATAAAAAGAAAAATCCTAATTTTATGAATTCTATAGGAATAATTCAATCGATGCAAAAATTACGTGCTAACAAATTTCAAATGTAATAAATCTTAAAAAAGCTATTGAATGCATAATATTCAAGGGGAGGTGCTATGGTGTATGCTATTTGCTGTTGACATAGTCCTAATTGAGGAAACAAGATGCGGCGTCAACGAGAGGCTAGAGATTTGGAGACAGGCCCTTGAGTCTAAAGGTTTCAGGTTGAGCAGTACGAAGACGGAATATCTCGAGTGCAAATTTGGGCCCGGGCAAACGGATGCGGGAGTGGAAGTGAGGCTTGACTCCCAAGTCATCCCTCACACACCGTATAGGGGTGGGGTAGATGAAGTGGAGATTAGCAACGGGAGTCCTGTGTGACAAGAAAGTGTCACCGTTACTAAAAGGTATGTTTTATAGAGCAGTGGTTAGACCTGCCATGTTGTATGGGACCGAGTGTTGGCCGGTTAAGAACTCACACATCCAGAAGATGCAAGTAGCAGAGATGTGGATGTTGAGGTGGATGTGTGGGTATACAAAGATGGATAAGATTAGGAATGAAGATATTCGAGAGAGGGTAGGCGTGGCGCCCATGGAGGACAAGATGCGAGAAGCAAGACTCAAATGGTTCGGGCACATTCAGAGGAAGAGCACTGATGCACCAGTGAGAAGTTGTGAGCGACTGGCGGTGGTGGGCACGAGGAGAGGTAGAGGGAGACCTAAGAAGTATTGGGGAGAGGTGATCAAGCAGGACATGACGCGACTTAGGATTACTGAGAACATGGTCCTTGATAGGGGATTGTGGAGGTCGAGCATTAAGGTTGTAGGTTAGGGGGAAGTTGGGAATATTTTTACAATGCGCTAGAGTGAGACTAGACAGTTAGGAGTTAGGCTTAGGATGCTACTGATCAACTACTGATGCAGGGTAAGTATACTTTCCTCTTTCTCATATTTCCTATATTCCTTATATTGTTGTTATTTTGTTATTTTATGTTATTCTGTGTTATTTATAATGAGTCTATTGCTAGTACTAATATATCATCACTTGTTTCTGTCACTTGTTTCCTTCTTGAGCCGTGGGTATCCTGGAAACTGCCTCTCTGCCCCTCGGGGTAGGGGTAAGGTATGCATACATATTATCCTCCCCAGAACTTACTTGTGGGAATATACTAGGTTGTTGTTGTTGTTGTTGTTGCATCTTACGACTACCAACTTGCATTATAAACAACATTAATTTTATTGGTACCTATAATTTTCCACCTATTGATAATAGCCACAACATATGGAGCCTTACCTCAAATGGTATCTTCTCCACCTCCTCCTGCTATAAAATTATTGATAAAAATGGGGAATGCCTAAAAGACTTTAACTAGATATGAAAATTACATTGTCCTAACAAAATAAAAAAATTTATCTGGAAATGCTACCATGATAGGCTCCCGACTAGATCATATCTAACTAAAATATAGATTAATATTAACCATATTTGCCCTACATGTAAGCATCAAGAAGAAACAATCCATTACATATTATGGGAATGTGGCACTATAAAATACCTTTGGAGGGAATATGGTATTGGCTATAACAATGCCACATCCATAGTCACAAGATTGACCAAATCAAGGAAACGAGCCACACTTTCCATCACAAATACCTTCAGTGGGCAGACGTCTTCCTGTTTGCAACACGAACAATATGAAAAAATAGAAACCACAATAACCATATTAATACTAGTTGCTACCTAAATTGGAATTCCATCATAAGGCATGCATTAGAACATAAACTACTCACAGAAAAAGGTATGACCAGCACGATCCAAGAACCTATAAAAATAAAATGGCATAAGACACCAAGAGGATGTCTCAAGTTTAATATAAATGGAGAATTCAGTGGAAAAAATTGCCAAGGAGGAGTAGGTGTTGTGGCAAGAAACAGTACACGGAACTGGATTATGGCTTTCCACAAAAAAGTTGCAACCCTCTCAGCTACACAAGTGGAGCTTCAATCTTTGCAAGAATGTCTTCAAGCAGTAATAGAGCACAACTTGGTACCATTGGAAATAGAAACAGATACATCAGAGGTCATTAATATCTTAGAAAATGATCATCTTACTTACACAAAATTAGTCTATGATTGCAGGTGGTTGCTACAATAAGTAAGGGAGAAGGTGTCATACCTCATTTTTCTACCCGAAAGGGTATAAGGAAGTTTTTCCCAATTTAATTGACAATCAAAATGGGATTATTTAATCAAATTCAGAGTCGCCACTTAGGATAATTTATAGTGTCCCAAGTCACCAGTTTACAATCCGGAATCGAGGATGTTTGACTCTTATTTATGGTCTGCGAACACAGAAATTTGGGTAAGAAATCTTGTTAACCCGGGAGAAGGTGTCAGACATTCCCAGGTTTTGTGGTTTTGGCACGGTCGCACAACTATTATTATTGGCCGAATTATCTGAATAATTACATATTTTACACCTACATGCATTTTTAACTTTCTAACCGCTTTTAATGTTTTTTAGGAAAATCCATGATCGTCATACACTTGTTTGTTTTCTAAAACACATCGTAAACCACGCTACATGAAATAAACTCGCAATTCACGATGTTTATTTTATTTAACATTATAAGAAATTGAAGTCAGGTCACATGAAATGCACACTTGGATTTATAATATGTTTATTTTTATTATTATTATGCAAAATTATGGCAGGGTCACATGAAATACACACCCAAGACCCTTTAATCTAATTTGACATAGTTCAATTGATAAATAGCAACCAAATTTCTATATTGTGAGAAAATCATGTTCAGCTATAACCAATTCAAGTAAACGCGAGAGATAACCGAGCAAGCAAATTCAAAATTACGGAGAAGAATTACAAAAATAATGTGATCATATCACCGAACAAATAATTAACATTAAGCTTGAATAAAAAAATAGAGGATGAAAGTGTTGAACCTCAATATAGCCGAAAAATTGATTGTTTAACTGTTTTGAACTCAAAATGTGACGAACCGCAGACGGGAACCCAAGTCGGCATCGAAAATCTAAAACCGGCAACGAACTCGAATCAACCTCGACTTAACTCTGTTTCCATACTCAAAAAAACCAAAAATCAAAACCAAATGAAGAAACAGAAGCGTCATCGTTAATAGATTCAAAATTCAGATGGAACTCCGGATCAAGTATTTCAAATCAACTCTATCCTCAAAATCAAAATTAACAGAATAAACCAAAGTGTTTCCTTTTTTGTATCTTCTAATTATATATATAGAACTAGTTCTTTATATCCAAAATAGTACATTAAATTCGAATAGGAACGTTCAGAATAAAAAGAACAAAAAAAACCAAAAAAGAACCAGTCTTCTTTCTCTGTGTATATGCGTGTGTATGTGTAATCACCGCCTAGTTCCATGATGGTTGTTGGCTCGCTAGATTTCATCGATGCTAATGGTTCATGCTTCACCATGTTGACTCATTCTGTGTTTGTGTTATTGCTGTTGTCTCAGGCGACGGGAAGAGGGGGGAGTTAGCAAAGGTCACCGATTGTCGGAAAAGAGCCAGATGGACACTGGTGTTTTTAAAGTTCCGGCAAGCTTTATTAATGTGAAGAAGCAGAGGCAGAAGCAGCGATGTATGGCTATGGTATTCATTGCTTCTCTGTCTGGCGGGTTTCAGGCAGTGTTGCACATGAATTGCCCCATGTAGTGTATTATGACTTATGTAAATCGTTGGCTTTGGTTTGCAGGATTATCAGAATGAATTAGGAAGAACAGTTCCCAATTTGAAGCTTGAAATTCAAAAGAGTTGACCAATACTTTACATGCTTGTATATGATCTCAAATCGGAATTTTTTTGATTTGGTTAGCTTCATTATGTGATTTGGGACTTAGGAGCGTGATCGAAAGGCATTTTAGAAGTTCGTGAGAAGGTTTAGGCTTGAATTGGCAAAATTGAGATTTTGGCGATTTTTGGTTGGTAGGCAAGATTTTAATATAAGGGTTGAAATGGAATTTCGAGAGTGGAAATAGCTTCTTTGTATCATTTGGGATGTGTGTGCAAAATTTTAGATTATTCAAACGTGGTTTGGGTTATTGATCAAAAGCGGAATTCGGAAGATCTTAGAAAGTTTGGCTTGAATCCGATGTATTTTGGGTGATTTGATGTTGTTGAGGTGTTTTGATGATTAGAACAACTTTGAATAAGGTATTAGAATATGTTTGTGCTTTTGTTTGAGGTCTCGGGGGCCTCAAGGTGATTTCAGATGGTTAACAGAGAAGTTTGGGCTTTGTCGCTGAATTTGCCGCTTTTGGTATTTTTGCTAATGCCGATTGGGAATCGCAGGTGCAGCACCGCATAAGCAGAGTTTTAGTCACAGAAGCGGTCAAGGAAGAGAAGTGCAAGAGCCGTAGAAGCGGTTGGCTGATCGCAGGTGCGGCTATGTAGTCGCAGATGAAATTTTTGGATTTTAAGTGAAAGCCATTGAAGCGGACATTTGATCGCAAATGGGGTACCGTTGGTATGGTGGATTGACCGCAAATGCGGTGCCTGATGTCATAAGTGAAATACGGAGAAGCGGATGTTTTTCCGCATAAGCGGAAGCGCAGATGCGCTTGTGGGAAGAATGTATAAAAATGCCCCTTCGCGATTTTCAGTGTTTTGTTCACCATTTTTCTGCGATTTTAGAGCTCCAAGCTGTGATTTCAGGAAGGGATCAAGTGTATCACAGAGGTAAGATACTTTGTCTTTATACCTTGTGTTTATGGTGATTATATCATTGTTTAATCATGAAATTTGTGGGAAATTAGAGGAAGAGTTGGGAATTTAGGGCTTGAAATTGGAGAGTGAAGTTTTAGGATTTGAGTGACCATATGAGGTTGGATTTTGGTAAATTTGATATGTATGAACTCGTGAGAGGATGAGGATTCCATTGATGTTAATTTTATCGGATTTCGAGACGTGGGCCCGAGGGTCGGGTTTTGGTAATTTCTGGATTTGTGCTAATTGTTGATTGTTTTCACTTGAGCTTCGTTCCCTTAGCCTATTTTGACATCCTTATTCTGATTGTGGATATACTCGATGCGAGTGGAGGCTGATTCGAGGGGCAAAGGCATCGCGAGCTATAGATTTGACTGGTTCGAGGCGAGTAATGATTGTAAATGTTGTTCTGAGGGTTTGAAACCCTGGATTGCACATCGTAGTGCTATAACACGCTTGATGATGAGCATGGGGTCGTGCACTATTGGGGATTATGACTTGGTCCATCCCGATTTATGATTTTTCTGTGTATTTGACTAACATCTATATATGCTATAAGTATTATTTGGGTTGAATGCCATATTTGGGCTTCATGGCAATTATTTGAAAACTTCGGGGATTTTTTTTGTTGATATTTCCTCACTGTTTCGACTTTATACTTGAACTCAGTCATGTTATTTTCCACTATTTTCAAAACTCAACCATGTGCACTCAGTTTTAATACTCAAATGATATTTAAATGATATTTTTGGCTGAGAAACACTATTTTACTGTTGCCCGAGAGGCTTATGTAATTTTGACTGAGTTAGGCCTAGGGCCCGTATTGTGAGGATATCTTTTGGGTTGGGCTGCACGCCGCAGCGGTGATACACTAATTTTGATTGTGAGACCGAGGGCCTGAGATTGTACGCCGCGAGGTGGCTTGATGTTGATACGAGGTCGAAAGCCTGTTTATGATGCCACGAGATGACTTGATACTGTGCTTGGGCCATAAGGGGCCCCTCTAGGAGTCTGCACACCCCCAGTGAGCGCGGGTACCCATTGTGATGTGAGATATAGCCCGAGGGGCTGGTACTGTTTTGAGATATTGACCGGGGGGCAAACCTTTATGTGTTTATCTATATGATAACCTGTCATTTACCTGTTTAGTTGTGTAACTGTGCCTGAGGGGTGGATTCTCTATGATTATCTGTTCTAGTTGTTTTGCATTCAATTGCTTAACTGTTGAAAGGCCATTTGTGAAGAAGTTTTAAATTGGGCTAAGATTCTTTAAGAGATTTTAGAGCTTCATTACTTTCTTACTTGTTTCGTACTACTTCAGTATAGAGTGTGGATGCACTTTCATGATTTCTTATCACTCAGTATTTATTTATTATTGTTACTCATTGATTCTGAGTACTTACTTTATGCCCTGCACCTCGTGTGCAGATTCAGGTATTTTTCTGAACTCGGCAGCGGGTATTGGTTGAACGGAGGCAAAGTTATTGGAGTTTAGCAACGTAGTTGTCGGCGTTCGCAACACTGCTTTTCTCCCTCTTTATCCTATTAGTTTGTACTTAGTATATGTCAGACTTCGTCAGTTGTATTTAGACCTTAGTAGATGCTCATAACTAGTGACACCTCGGTTTAGGCTGTATTTGTGTTGTATTTCCTAATTGTTATGATATTATCTTCTACTTAGTATTATTAAATCATGTTTTATCCTGTTTTATTGATGTTTAGCTGTTTAACTTCAAATTGGAAATGTGTCGGCTGGCCTTGTCTTCACGAGAGGCGCTATCATGACCGGGTCTGTGTTTAGGGTCGTGACAAGTTGGTATCAGAGCCTAGGTTACATAGGTCTCACGAGTCATGAGCAGGTTTAGTAGAGTCTCACGTATCGGTACGGAGACATCTGTATTTATCCTCGAGAGGCTGTAGAACCTTTAGGAAAACTTCACATTCTTAAAATTCTTATCGTACGTCCTTGATTCTGCTTGAAAAGTAACTTTTGAAATTTCTTCCACGCGTTCGTATGTGCATATGAGTGCTTAGTATCAGATGTGCATTAATGGCTTGTAATTCCCTAATCAGGGGCGAGATGTTATCTTTGTGTGTTGATGTTGGGCCAGTCTAGAAAGACTTGAGGTCGGATTGTTACCTATAGCTTGTACCCTGAGCGGTTCCTTGCGTGAGCATGTGTTTCTGGATTTATATGTGTTGTTGTGCCCCTATTAGAGGAAGTAATGACTGGTTAGTACGTGATGAGGCTGATGTGACTGCGAGATGTGATCATATGATTTGGAAGCGACGAGAAGTATCTGCCGGAGGATAGATGATCTATTAGGTGTTTTATTTCCATTGTGATTGGATGTATATCTCCGAGTTATGGGTGTGTGAAGAATCTTTTCATGTTTCCTAGCTGGGAGTGAAGCAAATTCCATGTTTTGGTATGAGTTTAGACTGAGGAAGACTAAGTGACTGCATAATGGTTATGACGGTGGAAGGTATACATAAATGTTAGTTTAAGGCGAAGCAGGTGGGTTATCTCCTGTGAAGTGTTATGGAATTGTGTGATCCTTATGTTGTCTATTAGAAGATCACATTTACAAGTAAAATATATGTGTGAATTTAATTTGGGCCGCTTAAGAGAGTGGGTTTAATTATTAAATGCGAGATTTGCAGAAGATATAAAGTACCAGATGGTCTGTGTTCCATGAGCTTATGAGGGATTGCGTTAATCTCACTATGGTATTATGGCATCAATAAAGTATATGCGTTACGAGTTTTTGTGCGTGTTTTGATCTATGCCTTCGAGCCAAGTGGGGGACTCTATTATTGAGTAGTTGATTGTGCGGTTATGTGCTCTAATGGTTCCAGTTCGAGGCATCTTTATGAATCAGTTATGGCTCGAGTAAATGAAATTTCAATAAAGGTTATGTTATGCTTTATGGGTGTTTGAGAATCAGGTAATGACTTGAGTTGTGGTTGGTAAAGAATGCCCGGTGCATAGGGCAGGAAGTTGCTTGGTCATATTAGAATGAGGTTATATTCCGCAGTTTTGGAGTGCTAATGAAGCACATGTTGTACGGTTTATTTAATCAATCTGACTCCTATTTGAGTAGAGTGGATGACCCAAGAGAAATGTTCTATTGTGTTCAAAATTTGACATGCAATAATTGGAGGCTTTCAAGTTGTACTTGTGGCTAGAAATTGGGTTTTTCAGTAGAAGATGGCAAGACTTGTGGTATTTTTCTATATTAATTATGGGATTCTATATATCCGTATCAGGAAGGCAAAGTTAATGGCTTTGGATCCGCAGTAAGTCCTTTCAGAGTAGGTATCTTGAATATGGTGGTTTGGGGAACATTTAATAGAGTATTCAGCGGGTTGTGAGCCTTAGGCTGTATGGTATTATGCTTGGGTCTCATGTGGTAAGTTTGGTTTAGGAAATGTGATGTTATAGAAAGAAGGAGTATCAAATGAAGATAAATCATAAGGGAGCTCGGATAGATCAGATAGCTTGCTAGTAGACCATATCGGTATGGTAAGGATATGATTAGTTCTTTGGGTGTTTACAAGGTAATGAGTTTCTACAGGTATTTCGCGACAATGCTCTTGGGTTTTAGTGGCCTGTGTAAGTTTGTTGAGTTAGGAGGATTCGCTCCTGACCGGCTTGTTTGTGCAAAGGGGAGTCGAAGAGTTCTTGTTGTTTTCTACCATGACTAAAGATGTATATTTTCTGCTGGCTTGAGGAGCAGGGGATGTGTAGTGATTTTCTTCTGAATAGGATCAATGGAAAGTTCTTGGTTGGTCGAGTACATAGTTAATTGTGGCTCGGAAGGGATATGAAATTCTTATGTTATTTTAGGATGGATTGGTATATGCGGTTGGAGGATTGAGATTTGCATGTGTAAGGTTACAGTTCAGTTCTGAACGGAAGGCCATAAAATTCTTAGGTAGCAAGGGCATTTTCAGATAATTAGAGAAATGATCTTTAGATGATTAGGGAAATGATCTTCAAATGATTAATGAAATGGTATTGCTAGTTGGAGGTAATTTGACGAGGGCATATGTTTCCGAAAATGGCAATGTAATTAAGTTGATGGTACTTTGGTAGTATTGTGGCACTTTCTTGTAGATCTATTGCTGATATCCGGGTTTTCTTGGAGGCATAGAAGAATGTTAGAGTATTTCTCATGGAATGATTGGGTATTAAAGATGTGGTATGTATTTGAATGACGGAACTGGGATCAAGTATGGTGATTCGTGTGCTATATGGAGTTGGTGACTAGAAGTTCTCATATTCAGGTTATGTTGTGATTGCGGGTCATATGTATCGACACTGTTTAGTGACTATCGGGGTTTGGAGACCCGAGGAGATATTTTGTTGCTTGGTATACTAGATTTTGGATGTGATATTGAGTGTGGGCTGGTTGTCTCAGTGTTGTGTCATGCAGAGCTATTGCGCTAAGGCACCGATGTTGGCAATACTAGGAATACCACGAATTGAGTGGCGAGGTTCGATAGATTTTGTTCTTAGTAGGGTGGTTGTATTTTCCAAAGACCCAGCGAACGGTTGGGAAGGATTTGTTTTGTTATTTGGGATTTCATGATGGATGTCAGTGTAGAGACTCCTACCATTGATTCGGTTCCGGTAGTGAGGGACTTTTCGAATGTGTTCTTGTGGCCTGGCATGTCACCGGGCAAGGCTGTTGCTTTCAATATTGATTTTATGTCAGTCACCGTATCATATGGCACCATCAGTGATAAGTGAGTTGAGGGATCAGCTTCAGGCTTTTCTTGATGAGGTGTCTATTGGCAGGCCAATGTGGATGTGTGTTCTAACTTGAGTCGATTGGGTTGTCTTTGAGTTGTATTGCTGAGGGATGTTTGATTTGATTGTTATTGAGCCTATTGTGTTCTGAGGAGGTATATGAGTTACTTTTCTGTATTTCGGGGCACTTGAATTTGTTGGTGATAGGCACATGCAGTGCGGTGTTATTGGGGTCTCTCAATGGAGCTCGAGCGGGAGGAATATTGTATATTCCTCGGCGGATGGCATATCGATTATATCCTGTTGGGTTGAGTAGTGTTATGTATTTGCTTCACTATGGTCATAATGATTTGCTTTGGTTCTAGACATTAATTGATGGTCATCAATTTTGAGCAGAGTGATTTGAGGTGTTCCATGCGGATCGGTGTTTGGATAGGGTCGCGCATTGCAGCAAAGTTATGTGGATGTATGACCTTGCCAGTTAAATTCGTATATTTTATTTCTATGAAGTGAGACGAGTTCTCGACCTTGTATTGTAGTAGTACTGGTAAGCTTACGGTGCAACTCTTTCATTTGAGTCACTTTTATGATTTGAGTATGTTCGGATTGCTTCTTATTGGTGCGTGGGTTGTGCAAGTTATGGCTTTAGTCTGCATTGAGGTGTTATGTCACCAGAGTGGTTGTGTTGGGTTAGATGAGATCGTTGGGATCATTAATGAATATGAACGAATTCGATTTCAGCATGTTAGGAGGAATAAATATCGAGGTTCACCTTAGAAATTTGCTATGGTCCTTGCCAAATGAGAAGCGACTTTCTGAATGGTTGATCTCAGAAATGGTTATGGTTTATTGCGTGTTTCATTTATCATTGGCAGTGCATGAAATTGTTGGAATGAGACCTTAGTTGATAAGAGGGTTTCTATCGGTATTCGGTTGTTGTGTGCATCTGCTGTGATTAGAAGTTATCGCAGCAAGCATTTGAGTTATATGGTATTTCATGTAGTTGCACCTAAGGTTGGAGATATGGTTTGTTACAGCTTGTTCGAACTTATTCGCAATATTGAGATTCTAATCGTATTGATGATTTCAGAAGTGGAAATGTGGTTCTATGGTTTATGGGCTACATTGGATTGTGAAATTTTAGCTACAATGTGTTATCGAACCTATATGAGATAGGGTAACATGGGATCACCCCCGAGTATATGCATGGTAAGGCTATTCAGCGAGTGGTTGGCTTTTGGAACAACCTCTAGGCACGTTAGAGGATGAACGCATGTTCAAGTGGGAGAGGATGTAATGACCCGAACGGTCGTTTTGAGCTTTTATACTTTGTTCGTCGGTTCTCGGGCATGACTTGCCCCGTGTAGTGTATTATGACTTATGTAAATCATTGGCTTTGGTTTGCAGGATGAGCAGAATGAATTTGGAAGAACAGTTCCCAGTTTGAAGCTTGAAATTCAAAAGGGTTGACTTATATTTGACTTGCTTGTATATGATCTCATATCAGAATTTTTATGATTTGTTTAGCTCCTTTAGGTGATTTGGGACTTAGGAGCGTGATCGGAACGTATTTTGGAAGTCCAAGGAAGGTTTAGGCTTGAATTGTCGAAATTGAGATTTTGGCGATTTCCTGTTGGTAGGCGACATTTTGATATAAGGGTCGGAATGGAATTTTGAGAGTGGAAATAGCTTCATTGTGTCATTTGGGATGTGTGTGCAAAAATTTCAGATTATTCGGACGTGGTTTGGTTGGGTTTATGATAAAAACGGAATTCGAAAGAATTTAGAAAGTTTGGCTTGAATCCGATGTGTTTTGGGTGATTTGATGTTGTTAAGGTATTTTGATTATTGGAACAAGTTTTAATAAGGTATTAGAATATGTTTGTGCTTTTGGTTGAGGTCCTGGGGGCCTCGGGATGATTTCAGATGGTTAACGGAGAAGTTTGGGTTTTGTTGCAGCTACTGAATTTGTTGCTTCTGGTATTTTCACACCTGCGGATTGGGAACCGCAGGTGCGGCGCCGCATAAACAGAGCTTTAGTTGTAGAAGCAGTCAAGGAAGAGAAGTACGGGAGCCGAAAATGCGGTTGGCCGACCGCACATGCAATGGAACAGGTGCGGCTAAGTGGTCGCAGATGCGATTTTTGAATTTTAAGTGAAAACCGCAGAAGAGGCAATTTGACTGCAAATGTGGTACCACAGATGTGGTGGATTGACCGCAGATGTGGGGCCTGATGTCATAAGTGAAATACGCAGAAGCAGATGTTTTTCCGCAGAAGAGGAAGCGCAAATGCGCTTGTGGGATTGCAGGTGTGAAAGTGATGGGCAGAATATATAAAAATGCCCTTTCGTGATTTCAGTCTTTTGTTCACCATTTTTCTGCGATTTTGGAGCTCCTAGCTGTGATTTCAAGAAGGGTTTCTATCCACAGAGGTAAGCTACTTGGGCTTTATACCTTGTGTTTACGGTGATTATATCATTGTTTAATCATGAAAATTTGTGGGAAACTAGAGGAAGAGTTGGGAATTTAGGGCTTGAAACTAGAGAGTGAATTTTTTGGATTTGAGTGACCATATGAGATCGGATTTTGGTAAATTTTATATTTATGAACTCGTGAGAGGATGAGGATTCCATTTATATTAATTTTATTGGATTACGAGACGTCGTCCCGGGGGTCAAATTTTGGTAATTTCGGGATTTGTGCGAATTGTTGATTATTTTTGCTTGGGCTTCGTTCCCTTAGCCTATTTATACGTCCTTGTTCTGACTGTGGATAGATTTGAAGCTACTGGAGGCCGATTCAAGGGGCAAAGGCATCGCAAGCTAGAGATTTGACTAGTTTGAGGTGAGTAATGATTGTAAATGATGTTCTGAGGGTTTGAAACCCGGGATTGCACATCGTAGTTCTATATTGAGGTGAGGCACACGCTTGATGATGAGCGTGGGGTCGTGCACTATTGGGGATTGTGACTTGGTCCGTCCCGATTTATGATTTTTCCGCGTATTAGATTCAAATCTATTTGCTATCAGTATTATTTGGGCTGTATGCCATATTTGGGCTTCGTGCCTATTATAGAACCCTTCGGGGACTTTTTATTAATATTTCCTCACTGTTTTGACTTTATACTTTAACTCAGTCATGTTATTTTTCACTATTTTCAAAACTCAGCCACGTGCACACAATTTTAATACTCAAATTATATTTAAATGATGTTTTGGGCTGAGAAACATTATTTTACTGTTGCCCGAAAGGCTTATGTGATTTTGACTGAGTAAGACCGAGGGCTAGTGTTGTGAGTATATCTTTTGGGTCAGGCTGCACGCTGTAGCGGTGATACATTGATTTTGATTATGAGGTCGAGGGCCTGAGATTGTACGCCGCGAGGTGGCTTGATGTTAATATGAGGCCGAGATTCTGTTTATTATGCCACAAGATGTATTGATATTGCGCTTGGTCCGTAAGGGGTCCCTCCAGGAGTATGCACAGCCCCAGTGAGCGCGGGTACCCATTTTGATGTGAGATAAAGCGCGAGGGGCTGGTATTGTTCTGTGTGATTGCCCGACGGGCTGGTACTGTTATGAGATATTGCCCGAGGGGCAGATTTGTGACTTTATGCCCATGGGGCAAGCCTTTATGTGTTTATCTGTTTAATTACCTATCATTTACCTGTTTAGTTGTGCAACTATGCCCGAGGAGCAGATTCTCTATGCTTACCTGTTCTAGTTGTTTTGCATTCAATTGCTTAACTATTGAAAGGCCAATTTTGAAGAAGTTTTAAACTGGGCTAAGATGCTTTAAGAGATTTCACAGCTTCATTGCTTTCTTACTTGTTTTGTACTACTTTTGTACAACATGTGGATGAACTTTCTTTGATTTCTTATCACTCATTCTTTATTTATGATTATAACTCACTGAGTCGGAGTACTCACTTTACTCCCTTCACCTCATGTGCAGATTCAGGCAATTTTCTGAACCTGGTAGCGGGTATTGGTTGAACAGAGGCAGAGGTAGTTAGCAAGGTAGTTATCGGTGTTCGCAGCACTGATTTTCTATCTCTTTATCCTATTAGTCTGTACTTAGTACATTTCACACTTTGTCAGTTGTATTTAGACCTTAGTAGATGCTCGTGACTAGTAACACCGGTTTGGGCTGTGTTTGGGTAGTACTTCTGCATTGTTATGATATTATCTACTACTTAGTATTATTAAATCATGTTTTAGCCTATTTTATTGATGTTTAGCTGTTTAACTTCGAATTGGAAATGTGTCGGCTAGCCTTGTTTTCACGAGAGGTACCATCACGACCGGGTTTGGGTTTAGGGTTGTGACAGAATCACAAGCCGATTTATTAGAGTCTCGTAGATCAGTATGGAGATGTCTATACTTATCTATGAGAGACTATGTAACCGTTAGGAAAAATTCCACTTTATTTGATTTCCCTATCGTGCGAGATTTTGACATCACAATCCTAAACCTCTGTCTTCCATTCTCTCACAAATGGTGAAGACATGTGCTACCCGAGATGATCAGGCACTCGCACCCCCTATTGCAGCCATCAGAGGCTGGAATTGGGGTAGAGGTCGAGGACGAGCCCGTGGTGTAGCCAGAGCACCCACTCAATCTTCCATAGAGGGGCCACCATCAGCTCTAGTCGGAGTACAGTCACTTGATACGCCTACTGCTGCTACTATTCCAGCACTTCAAAAGATATTAGCGTTGTTCCTAAGCATGTTTTGTTCATTAGTTTAGGTGGGGTTAATTAAGGTTATACTAACTACTTCACAGATCAAGGAAGGGATCCAGACATTCGCCACCACCACTCCAGAGTAGCGAGTTCTCATTGGTCTAGTTCTAGATATTGTAGCGACACAGCCTATGATCCCAGTTCAGCGGGTGGTGAGGACCTCTCGCCGAGTAGAGGACAGGTAGGTCTAGGAGAAAGAGGATAGACGAGGTCAAGAGAGAGAGTATAAGAAAGTGAGGAGACCTCGTAGACCTTATTTTGGAGGAAGAGTATTGCATGGTAGAGGTTTTGTGGGTTAGCCAGTTCAGTTTGCGTCTTAGACTTCACTCAGTATTTCAAGGGTTCAGGGGTCTCAAAGTACCCGTACTGCAAAATTTCCACTGCCACGTCAGCCGCAGGATTGCTGTGGGTGTGGTGACATATGGCATGTGGTGAGGTATTTCCCTAGGCTTGGTAAGAGTGCACCTCCACAGACTTCTTAGCAATAGTGTGCTCCGCAGAGTTCTCAGGCTATGATCACAGCACCAGTTGCTACGTCACCTGCTCAGTCAGCTAGAGTGGAAGGCCAGGCCAGAAATTATGCCCTTCCTGCTCGTACCAAGGTTGTTGCCTCTGATTCTGTCATCACAGGTATTGTACTGGTTTATCACAAAGATGCATAGGTTCTGTTCGGTCTCGGCTTCACTTATTCTTATGTGTTTTTCTTATTTTGCTCCATATTTGGGTGTACCTCGGGATTCTTAGATTTCCCATTTTTATGTTTCTACTCCTTTGGGAGATTCTCTTATTGTGGACCGCGTTTATCAATCATGTTTGGTTGCTCTTAGTGGTTTTGAGACCAGAGCCAATTTGTTGCTGCTCAGCACTGTTGATTTTCATATTATCTTTGGCATGGTCTGGTTGTTGCCCCATTATGTTATTCTTGATTGTCATGCCAAAACCGTGATGCTGGCTATGCCATGTGTACCGTATGTTGAGTGGAGGGGTGCTTTAGATCACACTCCCAATAGAGTTATTTATTCCCTTAAGGCTCAACGTATGGCTGAGAAGGGGTGTGACACATATTAAGATTATGTAAGAGATATTAGTATTGATACCCCTTCCGTTGATTAAGCCTAGTAGTACGGGATTTTTTTCTGATGTGTTTTCAGCCGATCTTCCAGGCATGCCGCCCGATAGAGATATTGATTCTTCACATTGATCTGTTGCCAGGAACTCAGCCCATTTCTATTCCTCCGTATCGTATAGCTCCTCCTGAGTCGAAGGATCAATTACATGAATTGCTTGATAAGGGTTATTCGACCCAGTGTATCACCATATGGTTCTCCTATCTTGTTTGTGAAGAAAAAGGATGGTTCTATGCGTATGTATATTGATTATCGCTAGTATAACAAGGTCACAGTGAAGAACCGTTATCCTTTGCCTCGTATTGATAATCTGTTTGACCAGCTTCAGGGCGCGCGAGTGTTTTTCTAAGATTGACTTGCGCTCAGGTTACCATCAGTAGAATATTTAGGAGTCAAATATCTCGAAGACTGCTTTTAGGACTTGGTATGTTCATTACGAGATTCCTTGTTATGCCATTTGGGCTGATAAATGCCCCAGCAAGCTTTATGCATTTGATGCACATTATGTTTCGGTCGTATCTTGACTCGTTCGTCATTGTCTTTACTGATGATAATCTGGTGAATTCTCAGAGTCGGGAAGATCATAAGAAACACCCGAGGACTGTGCTTCATACTTTGAAAGAGAAGAAGTTATATACTAAGTTCTTGAAATGTGAGTTTTGGTTGGATTCAGTGGCATTCTTAGGCCACGTGGTATCGAGTGAGGGTATTCAGGTGGATCTAAAGAAGATAAAGGACGTGCAGAGTTGGCTCAGACCATCCTCAGCTATAGAGATCCACAGTTTCCTTGGCTTGGCGGGCTCCTACCGTTGTTTTGTGGAGGGGTTTTCGTCAATTGCAGCCCCTATGACCAGGTTGACCCAGAAGGGTGCTCCATTCCAGTGGACAGAGGAGTATAAGGCGAGCTTTCAGAAGCTTAAGGCAGCTTTGAATACAACCCCAGTTTTGATATTGTCTATAGGTTCAAGGTCTTATATAGTTTATTGTGATGCCTCGAGGATTGGCCTCTGAGCGATGTTGATGCAGGACGGTAGGGTGATTGCCTACGCGTCCAGACAATTGAAGATACATGAGAATAATTACCATGTTCACGACCTTGAGTTAGCTGCCATTGTTCACGCCCTAAAGATTTGGGCCATTATTAATACGGGGTTCCCTATGAGATTTATACTGACCATCGAAGCTTGAAGCACTTGTTCAAGCAAAGACTCTAAATTTACTACAGAGAAGGTGGTTAGAGTTGCTGAAGGATTATGATGTCACTATTTTGTATCACCCCGGAAAGGCCAATGTAGTGGCCGATTCTTTGAGTCACCAGGTAGAGCTTTTGAGGAGTTTGGCTTATTTACCAGTATCAGAGAGGCCTATGTCGATGGATGTTCAGGCCTTAGCCAACCAGTTTTTGAGATTGGATCTTTTGGAACCCCGCCGAGTTCTAGCTTGAATGGTTTCTCGATCTTCCTTATTTGATCGTATCAGGGAGCGTCAATATGATGACCCTCATTTTCTTGTCCTTAAGGATAAGGGTCAGCACGGTGATGCCAGAGATATGACTATTGGTGATGACAGAATATTGAAGATGCAGGTCGGGTCTGTGTACCCAATTTGATGGGCTTCGGGAGCAGATTCTAGAGGAGGCCCACAGTTCGCTGTATTTCATCCATCTAGGTGCCGCGAAGATGTACCAGGATTTAAGGCAGTAGTATTGGTGGAGGCCAATGAAGAAATATATAGTTTTTTTTGTAGCTCGGTGTCTCAACTGTCAGCAGGTGAAGTGTGAGCACTAGAGACCGGGTGAGTTGCTTCGGCAGATAGAGATTCCACAGTGGAAGTGGCAGCGGATCACCATGGACTTTGTAGTTGGGCTCCCACGGGCTTTAAGGAAGTTCGATGCTATTTGGGCAATTGTGGATCGACTGACCAAGTCCGCTCATTTCATTCTTGTGTGTACAACTTATTCTTTGGAGCGATTGGTGGAGCTCTATATCCGGGAGATTGTTCGTCTGCATTGTAATCCAATTTCCATTATTTAGGATAGATGCACTCAGTTCACATCACAGTTCTACAGGGCCGTTCAGCATGAGTTGGGTACTCGGGTAGAGTTGAGTACATCATTTCACCCTCAAACGGAAGGACAGTCCGAGAGCACTAATCAGATTCTTAAGGATATGCTCTGTGCATATGTGATCGAGTTTGGAGGGTTTTGGGATCGGTTCATGCCATTGGCGGAGTTTGCATACAATAACAGTTATCGGTCCAGCATTAGGATGGCGCCGTGTGAAGCTTTATATGGTAGGCAATGTAGATCTCCGATGGGTTGGTTCGAGCCGGGTGATGCTAGATTATTGGGCACAAACATAGATCAGGATGGTTTGGAGAAGGTTAATGTGATTCAGGATAGACTCCATACAACCCACTCTAGACAAAAGAGCTCTGTGGACCGGAAGGTTCGTGATGTTTCCTATATGGTTGGAGAGCGGGTTCATCTTTGGGTTTCCCCTATAAAGGGCATTATTAGATTTGGGAAGAAAGGATAGTAGAGTCTGAGGTTTATTGGCCCTTTTGAGGTATTGAGGCGTGTTGGGGAGGTTTCTTACAGCTTATCTGACCTCCCAGCTTGGTAGGAGTTCATTCCGTATTTCATGTTTCGATGCTCTGGAGGTATCATGGTGATCCATCGCACGTGTTGGATTTCAGTTCTGTCCAGTTGGACAAGGATCTATCCTATGTTGAGGAGCCAGTGGCAATATCAGACAGGCAGGTTCGGAAGTTGAGGTAAAAGAATAGTGCTTCGGTAAAAGTTCAATGGCGGGGTCACCTGGTTGGGGAAGCGAATTGGGAGACTGAGCAGGATATGCGCAGCCGTTACCCCATCTTTTCACTACTTCAGGTATGTCTCTATGCTCATTCAAGGATGAACAAATGTTTAAATATAGGAGGATGTGATGACCCGGCCGGTCGTCTTAAGAATTACCGCCCCGATCCCCTATTAACTTATTTCCCTGAGTTTATTTGTGCTATTTTGATTTGCAGATATGTTCGGTTTTGAGTTTCGGAGAGTTTTGGGACACTTAGTCCCTAAATGAGAGCTTAAGTGTTCGAAAGTTGGCCGTAGTCAAAACAGTGTGAAGACAACCTTAGAATGGAAGCCGATGGTTTCGTTAGCTCCGTTGGGTGATTTCGAGGTTAGAAGCGTGTTCGGATTTTGTCTTGGAAGTCGATAGCTAATTTAGGCTTGAAATGCCGAAAGTCAAATTTTTGAAGTTTCCGATTTGATAGTGAGATTTTGATTCGAGGGTCGGAATGGATTTCCAGAAGTTGGAGTAGCTCCATAGTGTTGAATGTGACGTGTGTGCAAAATTTCTGGTCATTCGGACGAGGTTTTATAGACTTTTTGATCGAAAGCGTGTTTTTAGAGTTTTTGGAAACTTAGGCTTGAATACGATGTGTTTTGGTCGATTTGATGTTGTTTGAGGTGTTTTGAAGATCGGTACAAGTTTGAATAAGGTTTTGGGATATGTTGGTACCTTTGGTTGAGGTCCCGGGGGCCTTAGGTGAGTTTTGGAGGGTTTATCGGAGCATTTTTAGTTGAAGAAAAGTTGCAGATTTTTGTTTCAGCAGTTGGAGGTATTTAACTTTCCGCGTTCGCAAGTGGACCCTCGCGTTCGCGAAGAGTCAGTTGAGGAAGGTGGAAGGGCTAAGCGTTTGTGCATCACGTTCGCTGGGGTGGTGTCGCGTTAACATAGAAGAAAATCAACGACTGAGTTTCAGGGGATTTAATTCATCGCGTTCGTGATCGTGAAGGCCTATCTGAGTAAATCACCGCTTTCGGATGTGTTGGTGGCGATCACGAAAGTTGAAAATTGGTCAAATCTATTTTGTACGCGAGGCTTTGACAGCGTTTGCGAAGAAGGATTTCAGGCCTGGGCAGAAGGTTTAAAAGGCCGTTTTGTCTGTGAATGTGGGGTTTATTTCTTCCATTGTTTGTCATTTTTGGAGCTTTTTAAAGGAGATTCAAGGAGAATCACTTGGAGGTAAGAATTTTGGACGTAAAAATCGATTCTATTATGAAATTTACCTAGTAAATCATGGAATCGAGGCCTAAAATAAAAGAATTAGGTCTTGAGTTTAAGAGACTTTAAAATGAGAATTTGAGGGGTCATTTGGACTCCGATTTTAGTGTTCTTGGTATGTATGGGCTCGTGGAAAGATAAGGATTCCACTGATGCAAAATTTATCACTTTCCGAGACATGAGCCTGACGGGCATTTTGGTCATTTTACCTAATTTCACGTATTAGCTTAGAATTTATTTGTAGAATCAGTTACTTGAAGTGTTATTTACATTATGAAATTGAATTGAATAGATTCAGGCCATTTGGAGTCGAGTACTCGTGGTAAGGGCGTGGTTTAGGGTTGATTTTTGAGCTGATTTGAGGTAAGTGGCTTGCCTAACCTTGTGTGGGGGACCTTCCCCTTAGGATTTGGTATATTTGGTAATTGAAATGCCTTGTTCGTGAGGTGACGATTGCATATTTGTGCTAATTGTTGGAAATCCAGTTTTCATTAAGTAATTACTAGTATGTTTCCTTTCCTATTTTTATTACCCCCACTATTAAGCATGTTGCTAGCCTAAAGCAAACAACGAATATTTGAAAGTTGTTTTTCTATACTAAGTTAATACTTAATGTGAGGACCATAAGTTGGCGTAGGATACACTCTTCTGGCCAGTTAACCCTTTTATATTCTTGAGGCTTTGTTCAATGCTTCTTATTTTTTGAGTAATTTCTTCTTGCTCAGGATTCTTTGGAGCTCTCTCTTGTCCCGCGATAAACTCTTACCGAGATTGTTGAGGGTAAGAATTGGTAGTGAAATGAATCGTGTCTGATAGAAAAGGTGGTACTTGGAAATTAAAGGATGATGGCTCAAATCTTGGTCATGGCAAAATTGGTTGTGTCGTAGACGAGGTCGGTGTTGCGGTGAAAATGTTAGAAGCCACTCCCGAAATCAATGCTTGGGGGCGAACCTCAGAAGGCGTTCCGACGAAATGGGCTGAGATGGTGAGATATCCGAGTGGGGTGTTCGGGTAATTTATTGGGATGTTGGAAGTTCCACTTGCTCTGGGAAGTAGCTCGGGGAAACCAGGTATTGCATAGGCGGCTCTCTACCTTTGGACCAAGCTTCCTATATTTCCAACATGCAGAGGCGCAGTGCCCTATTCTATTCAACAGTAGCTGACTCTGATTTTAGGATAACTGATATCGGGCTATCCTCTAGGATGCGAATTGTTAGTAGATGACTTTCTGACGATACTTCGACACTTCCATTGGATCTTGTAAAGTAAGGGTGCGAATCCAGGTTACTACAAAACCAACCACCTTTAAAACAGAACCTGATCTCAACAGCAGACACTACAGACCGGTTAGTTTGAGGCGGTCAACATTTAGAGAATTGCACATTGGGGGATGTGATGCACCTATACAGTTACATGTGTTTCTATATGTTTGCAACGGTTGCGTGTCTCATCCTGGCTTTTGTTTATCCCCCCATCTTTCTTTTCTTTCGGTGTTTTTCATTATTTTCTCTCTTTTCTTTGCACTCCCTCATTGTTTTTCTCTCTTTTTCTTATTTTCTCTCTCTCTCTTTTATTTGAATTATTTGAAACCTAGACCGGATCCGATTAGGATTGCCTACGTATCATGACGTCACATGAATCAGATCATCACGTAATCAAGGAAGAAATAAATAGTTTTGGGGTTTTTCAAATTTCATTAAAAAAAACTTCTAATTTTTTCTATTACAAAGACTCCATCAAACCTTTCCAAGAATTGAAAAACTAAAAACAAACCTGAAATAGACTATAGAACTGGAAAATGAAATACATACTTGAAAAGAAAATCAAGAATACATAAGTGCTTCTAAAACCACTCCAGGGTCCAGCGGGACATCAGTCGGTCTCGCCACGGGCCTACATGCAAGCCCTCCTTGAAGGCAATCCAAGTCATTCATTATTTGGCAAACAAAGGTCATCACTGCGGCGAAGAAGGTGGATCTAATCATGTCCTCGCATTCATGGCATTTCATGACGATGTAGTCAGCAATTGCTCTAACCCTTTCCCTAATTATGCCTTTCTCTTGGAGTAAATGTCCAATTTGTTGAGACCTAGCTTCCAGAACTTGGGTTTCATGATGGCTTTGACCCTGTAACCGTTACATATCCTCTTCTAGATGAGACACCAGTGCATAACAATGTTCCCTTTCTACCTTGAATTACTTTGTTTATTTAGCCATCTCATTCTCGAGGGTAATTAGCTTTTTCTTCAGGTTTGTGACTTCTCCATCATATTTCCTTTTTAATTGCCGAACAAACTCATATCATTCCTCTGCATTTCCTTCGCCAACTGTGCGGGCTCTTGCAAGACTACCTTCGAATTTTTCAAAATCATTCTCCTACTTAGATATTTTCCCCTAAGACCGTTTATGAGTTTTTTATCCACTCTGCTTCTTACTTGGTTTTCGGCTGCTATTTTCATTTCTTGAATTTGGGCTCAGAGGATTTCATTTTTTTGGGGTTAACTTTTTCTTTTCACCCCCATCCGCACCGGCTTGCGCATCACTATCAAACTTAATATCTTTGATTTTCCCTTCCAACTTGCTTATGGTGGCCCGGTATTCATTTTCTTTTGTCATCCACTCCCAATGTTCTTGTAATACTTCAACAAATTCTTGGAGGTGGGGTCTTTTAGCTGGAATTCCAAACTCAACATTCCTTTTGTACCAAGTAAGGTAACCGGATAAAACTGCACCTTTGGATAGATCACGTACTCGGGTATTCACCGTCAAATATTAGCACTCACACCAGATCTGGTGAACCACTGCCTCATGAAATTGGACATCAGAGCGGATCTCACTAGCATGAATTCTAAGGTCCTCATCCTTGGGGACTATTTGACATATTCCTAGCTGTCTCAGAATCCGGTACAGGGCATAAGGCTGGGTACTAATGAGACCCATCAGGAGGAAATGAGAACCGGTGGCTGACATGTATATGATTTCATCAACAGGAAGCCAACCCAACGTCCATTCTATCTAATTTGCAGTGACGGAGCAGAGGCAAGATATCCATTATGTGACCCCTTCTGGCATTTTGAACCCGTCGACCCTTGTATCAAACACCTCTATGCATCTTTTGCATGTAGATCCATAATTCATGTACCAAGGGCGATGACAGAGATGCTCAATAATCCATATTTGTAGTACCAAATCGCACCCATCGAAAAAATATACTCCGGCTTTGCAAGCTGTGAGAGCTCGGAATATTTCAGATACTATCATGGGTGTGATGGTGCTTTTGGCATTGGTAAGAAAAGTATTGATGACCCCGGCTATCAGTATATTAATATTCCCGTCCTTCATGTGAAACACTAGAAGACCCAAAAATGCCACCATGAAAGCGAAGCATCTATGCTCTTGCAACTTTAGTCAGTTTCCTTTACTACAAATTCTGCTTTTCGGGTTTTCAAATCCCCCTATGTGTCCGTACCGTTGGTATATGAACTGTGGAGTGGAAAACCCAGCTGCCAAATCTGCATATTGGAACCCCTGCTTATCTTTAGCAAATCCAGGAACTTGTGAGGGGTGACAGCCTTTGGGGCGACCAAGTATTTTTGTGTTAGACCAACGGTACTCCCAACATAACCGGCTATCTCCTCCAAAATGGTCGTGAGTTCGAAGTCTGAAAAATGCAAAATGTTATGAGCTGGATCCCAAAATATCACCAGTGCTTTTATTATGTCTCCTCTAGGATTGATCTTTAATAATCCGGTGAGACCCCCAAGTGATGGTTGACCACATCTCGTCCTGGTTTACCCAAATATTCCCACCACATGTGTAGTTCCAAAGGAATCTTGGTCATGACCTTCATTGGTAAGTTTTGACTTGTTCTCATTTTGTAAATTTAGATTAATGTGATTGGTTAAAACCAAAGTTAATTTTATTAAAACTGATAAAAGATGTCATTTTTGCAAAAGTTTAAATAAATACGGCTACTTTTGCCAATACGGCCCTTCAGCACTTCGAAATGGAAGATTTTAGTGTTGTACTTGCTAGGTAGCCAAAAAATTGGCAAAGAAACCCTTTGTGGCTATTCTTGCAAAAATAGCCTTTCGGCGCCCCGTTAGGAAGTTTTGGCTTATTTAGACAAAAACGGCATCACCCATTTTATTTTTGACAACAAATGACGATATTTTCAAATTTTTGGGTTATTTAGCAAAAGCGGGCCGGACCCGATGAGGGTTGCGTACGTATTCCACGTCCAGTGAGAATCAAACCTACGTAGTTCGATCTGTTTGGACACAATAAAAAAATATGAAGTATTTTGAAACCATTTTCCCTTCCTTTCTTTCTCTTTTTTTTCAAAATTTTGGCAGAGTGTCGGAATATTTTGGACACCAGGTTTTTCAAAAGCGGGTAATTATCTCTTTCATAGCTCAAATTTACTTATCCCAATTTGCTCCCTGTTCCAGCAACCGGTTAACATGCAAACCAAAGTAAATAATTGTACAAGTATCACGTAAAAAATACATCAGGATGCTCTTTTGATTCTGCGATCCACCTGTCCTAGATGGACCCAACCCTTGTGTTGAGTCCCCAAAGTCAAATGCACATGATGCAAACAAACGTTCCAACTTGGGATCCGACACGAGGCTGAGTTATTCTAGGTTTTAAACCTGGGTATGTTGTTCTAGACTTGGTGTACACGAGCGGACAACTCGAGCCGGGAGGGGGGGTATGTATCGGGAACAAAAAGGCCATCCGGCTTTGTAACTTGTCCAAGCCTCTTTATAATTCAAGGTATGACAATAACAGAAAAAGGAGTCACGCTAGCGTGTACATCGCCGAATATGAGAAGAGAAGGGTTTCGTAACAGTTTATATACATTTCAAATAATATCAAAGCGGTAAAACATAAAGTATTTTGAAACCATTTTTCCTTCCTTTCTTTCTCTTTTTTTTTTTCAAAATTTTGGCAGAGTGTCGGTATATTTTGGACACCAGATTTTTCAAAAGCGGGTAATTATCTCTTTCATACCTCAAATTTACTTATCCCAATTTCCTCCTTGTTCTAGCAATCGGTTAACATGCAAACCAAAGCAAATAATTGTACAAGTAGCACATAAATATTACATCAGGATGCTCTTTTGATTCTGCGATCCACCTGTCCTAGATGGACCCAACCCTTGTGTTGAGTCCCCAAAGTCAAATGCACATGATGCAAACAAACGTTCCAACTTGGGATCCGACACGAGGCTGAGTTATTCTAGGTTTTAAACCTGGGTATGTTGTTCTAGACTTGGTGTACACGAGCGGACAACTCGAGCCGGGAGGGGGGGTATGTATCGGGAACAAAAAGGCCATCCGGCTTTGTAACTTATCCAAGCCTCTTTCTAATTCAAGGTACGACAATAACAGAAAAGGAGTCATGCAAGAGTGTACATCCCCGAAGATGAGAAGAGAAGGGTTTTGTAACAGTTTATATACAGTTCAAATTATATCAAAGCGGTAAAAGCCGACATTTAGCACATTATGTCCAAACATGCAATAAAAATCAGATAATAAATAAAAGCCAATTATTAAATTTATTCTAAGCTCGAATTCTTGAACTCTGAACCGAAGTTCTTGGTTTTGATCCCCAGCAGAGTTGCCTGAGCTGTCACACCTCTTTTTTTACCACCTGAAAGGGAGTATAAAGGATTTTTTCCAATTTAAATGACATTAATCAAGATGTGATTATTTATTTGAATTTTATCAGAGTCCCCACTTGGAATAGTTTATTTGGAGTCCCAAGTCACAGTTTTATTTTAAAATCCCAAATCGAGAAAATTTTGACTTTATTTTAAAAGTTTGCAAATCAGAAATTCTAAGTAAGGAATTCTGTTAATCTGGGAGAAGGTTTTAGGCATTCCCAGGTTCCGTAGTTTGAGCATGGTCACTTAAATATTAATAATTGGCCTAATTATTTGATTAATTGCATGTTTTAAACCTATTGTGTAAACTTGTAACTGCTTTTAATTATCTATTGTTACACATTGCGAATCGTGTCACGGAAACAGTACCCACAATCTACAACATGTTTAATTAATTCAAAGTTATTAAAAGTTGTGGCCGAGTCACATAAATTTACCTCCGGATTTTGAAATTACGTATCACAGCTACGTCACGAAAGTCTTACCTGTAGCTATTATGATTTTATTGTAAACGCGCCTAAAATAAACAATGAGAGTTTGAAAGGTATTTTTCTATACTAAGTTAATACTTAATGTGAGGGCCATAAGTTATAGATATGGATCGCCTCAATTTTATTTTAACAAGGTTTGTATTTTGCTTAAGCCAAACTAAGGATACTCATATTTTAATCTTAATTTGGAATTCAGTAAGAATTTTTTAATCAAGGACATACTTAACAGGGTGAAGGGCTAAGCTATCAAATTATTGCTGAAAAGGGATTTGGGCCAGTAATGGCCCATTACTCACATATTTAAGGATAATCAGCCCCTTTGGGACTGTATTGGGCTAGAGTTTGGCCCAAAAGTGAAGAGGCCCAAAAACTCTTGTTGATCCTAATTCAAAAAGCCTATATTGGATTTATATGTAGGCGGGGCTAGTTGCTACATGTTTTTGTCACGACCCCAACCCCTGTCGTGGTGGCGCCCAACACTCTGTTAGGCAAGACCGACTATTCACAATATTTTCCCCATTTTCAATACCGATTATGAATAATTAACACAGGGATTTTACCAAAACATTATCTCAGAAGTCTAGAAAATATCCATAAAATATGTAGAAGTTCAATTTAAAGTACTGAAACATAGCCCAATAGAATTTGGTGTCACGAGTCTGAGCCTCTAATACAGTATAACCACCTATTACAAGTCTGTCTAGGAAAATACGAAATAAAAGATAGAGCAAGAGGAGAGAGATCAAGGCTGTGAACGCCATGCAGCTACCTCGATACTCCCGGATACTGCTGCTCAGCTAAACAAATCCTCACTCGGCCTGTGGTATACCTGGATCTGCACGCAAGGTGCAAGGAGTAATGTGAGAACTCCGACCCAGTGAGTAATAAACATAAATAAAGGCTGATTATAAGAAATCATGGAAAAATACAAAGTAAACTATAACTGCTAGTTTAGAACATTTAATAGTGAAGCAACAAGTCAATGAAACAAGGGTACAGAAATATTATGACAAGTATTACAGATAAAGAACAAATTCATGAGTGCAATACAATGCATATGACGGTAGACTCTGGAACCCACTGCGGTGTGCAGCCCGAGCTATCCATTTATTTATCGTCGACGGCGCTCACTAGGAGTGTTTACAGACTCCGGAGGGAGCCCAAGAGCAATATCAAGCCATCTCGTGGCATCAACCAAGCTCTCGGCGTCAATATCAATATAATCAACCAGGCTCTCGGCCTCAAAATCAATGTACTCAACCAAGCTCTCGGCCTCAATATCAATGTAACACTGATGCAGCGCACTGCCCGATCCATGCTCAGTCCAGAAATGCTCATAAGTCTCTTGGGCAACATTAAAATAATAGTCTCAGCTCAAAACATCAATAAAATATTGTTTAAGTTTTCAAATCTTAGAATAATGGCTGATTTTGCAAGACAGTATTTAAAAACTTAGACTGAGGTTAAATAATATGCAAAATAATGCGAAAACAGTGATATCAATCCCTGAAGGATTCAAATAAATGGCACGAATCCCAAAGGAAACAATTAAATCCAAGTAAGGATGATTCTCAATTAAGTTATAGTAGAAAACACGGTAAAAACATCACTCGGGATGGACCAAGTCACAATCCCCAATAACAAACGACCTCGCACTCGTCATAGAGCGCGTGTCTCGCCTACATATAGCGTTACGATGTGAGATTCCGGGATTTCAAATCCTCGGGGCATCATTTACATCAATTACTCACCTTAAGAAGGCCAAAAGTCTTGCTCACTATGCTTTTGCCTCTCAAATTAGACTCCTCATGCGACGAATCTGTCCAAAATCACAACGAATATGTCGCATTATGCTAAAGAGACAATACCCAATCGAAAGCAATCGAAAAATATCAAAATTCACGAATTTGACAAAACCCGAGACACAGGCTTGAGTCTCGAAACTCAAAATTTTTTACATCACCGGGTTCCTTATCTCGCCATGAGTCTATACATACCAAAATTTCTCAAATCGGACCACAAATGGCCCCTCAAATCTCAAATTTAGAATTCCAAACTCAAGCCCTAATTTCTTATAATTTGGCCATATTGTCATGAATTTCAAGGACGATTCTACAATAAAATCATGTTTTTAACTCATAAAACTTACCTCTAATCGATCCCAGTTGAAACTCTCTTCAATCACCGTCCAAAAGCTCTCAACAATGCCCAAAAATGGTGGAAAAATGGGTTAGGTTCGCAGATGAAATGTTTTTAACATTCGGCTCCCCTATGCGATCGCATCCGAGCTACTGCGATCGCATAGCACAAATTTTCCAGGCCTCCAAAATGCCCTACGGATCGCAACTGGACCTCTGCTATCTCAATGCACCATCCAACAACATTGTGCGATCGCAACACTTCTCATGCGATCGCATAGCACAACCAAACAACCCTTATAATTCCTTCTATGCGATCACAGCCCTTGCTATGCGATCGCATAGAGAAAAATTGCTCTGCACTGACTGCTGCATTTCTGCAGCATTTTCCAACTTCAAAAATTCCCGTTAGCCATCTGAAATCACCCCGAGGCCCCCGGGACCTCAACCAAAAGCACCTACACGTCTTAAAACATCATCCAAACTTGCTCCAATTGTCAAAACACCTCAACCAACACCAAAATCATCAAATTACATCGAATACAAGCGTAAGTTCTTTTAAAACTTCTAAAACACGCATTCGATCAAAACCCTAACCATAGCACGTCCGAATGACCTGAAATTTTGCACACACGTCCCAAATCCAAATTTCACCTATCAACCGAAAATCTCCAAATACTAACTTCGCCAATTCAAGCCTAATTCTACACCGGACCTCCAAAACCACATCCAATCACACTCTTACGTCACAAATCACCTCGCGAAGCTAACTGAACCATCAAAATTCACATCCGAGCCCTCTAACATAAGTCAACTTCCGGTTGACTTTTCCAAACTAATCCTTCCATAAAGAGACTAAGTGTCCCATTTTTTATTAAAAATCTACTCCAAATCAACTCAACTATATATGACACGGATAACGAAGCATGTAGAAAAAAAAAAGGAAGAACGGGCGGTAATTCATGAGACGACGGGCCGGATTGTCACATCCTCCCCAACATAAACAAACGCTCGTCCTCGAGCGAGTTAAAAAACATACCTGAAGCCTCAAATTGGTGAGGATATCTGCTCCACATCTCCCGCTCGGTCTCCCAGGTAGCTTCCTCTATGGGCCGACCACTCCACTGTACTTTCACTGACGCTATATCTTTTGATCTCAATTTTTTAACTTGTCGACCAAAATAGCCACTAGCTCCACATCATAAGTCAAATCCTCATCTAACTTCATTGTGTTGAAATCCAAAACATGAGACGGGTCCCCAACATACTTCCGAAGCATAGAAACATGAAATACCGGATGAACGCCTGACAAACTGAGTGGCAAAGCAAGCATATAGGCCACCTCTCCAGTCCTCCTAAGTACCTCAAAAGGTTCGATAAATCGCGGGCTCAACTTCCCTTTCTTTCCAAATCTCATAACACCCTTCATGGGTGAAACCTTTAGCAAGACCTTCTCACCCACCATGTAAGATACATCTCGAACCTTCCGGTCCGCATAACTCTTCTGACGTGACTGAGCTGTACGAAGTCTCTCCTGAATCACTTTCACCTTCTCCAAGGTATCCTGAACCAACTCTATCCCCAATAGTCTAGCCTCGCCGGGCTCGAACCAACCAACTGGAGATCTACATCGTCTACAATACAAGGCCTCATACGGTGCCATCTGAATTCTGGATTATCTTGTTGTTGTAGGAAAACTCTGCAAGTGGCAAAAAATTATCCCAACAACCTCCAAAATCAATCAGACAAGCACGCAACATGTCCTCCAATATCTGAATAGTATGCTCGGACTGTCCGTTCGTCTGAGGATGAAATGTTGTGCTCAACTCCACCTGAATACCCAAATCTTGCTGAAAATCCTCCAAAACTGAGAAGTAAACTGAGTACCTCTATCTGAGATAATGGAAACTGGAACACCATGCAACCGCACAATCTCTGGGATAAATATCCTTTCCAGCCGCTCCAAAGAATAAGTAGTACATACCAGAATGAAGTGCACGGACTTGGTCAGTCGATCCACAATCACCCAAATAGAATCAAATTTCTTTGAAGTCCGAGGAAGGCCACTCACGAAGTCCATAGTAACTCTCTCCCACTTCCACTCGGGAATAATCATCTGCTGAAGTGGACCTCCCGGTCTCTGATGCTCGTATTTCACTTGCTAACAATTGAGACACCGTGCTACATAACCCATAATATCTTTCTTCATTCTTCTCCACCAATAGTGTTGTCTCATGTCCTGGTACATTTTTGCGGCACGCGGATAAATAGAATACCGCGAGCCGTGGGCCTCCTCCAGAATCAATTCTCTAAGCCCATCTACACTAGACACACAGATATGACCCTGCATCCTCAATATGCCACCATCATCTATAGTCACATCTCTGGCATCATTCTGCTAAACTCTGTCCTCAAGGACAAGTAAGTGCAGATCATCATACTGGCGCTCTCTGATGCGATCATATAAGGAAGACCGAGAAAACACGCAAGCCAACACCCGACTGGGCTTAAGAATGTCTAGTCTCACAAACCAATTGGCCAAGGCATGAACATAAACTACAAACGGCCTTTCCCTAATTGGAATGTAAGCCAAACTCCCTATACTGACTGTCTTTCGACTCAAATCATTGGCCACTACATTGGCCTTTCCCGGATGATACAGAATAGTAATATCATAATCTTTTAGCAATTCGAGCCACTTCCGCTGCCTCAAATTAAGGTTTTTCTGCTTAAACAAATGCTGAAGACTGCAATGATCGGTGAATACCTCACAAGATACGCCATATAAATAGTGCATCCAAATCTTTAAGGCATGAACTATAGCAGCCAACTCTAAATCATGAACATGGTAGTTCTTCTCATGGGGCTTTAACTGATGAGAAGCATAAGCAATAACTCTACCCTCCTGCATCAACACATATACATAGCCAATCCCAACTCTCGAAGCATCACAATATACAGTATATGAACCTAAAGCTGATGGCAAAACCAATACTGGGGCTGTGGTAAAAACTAGCTTGAGCTTCTGAAAGCTCTCGTCTAACCATACAAATGAAGCACCTTTCGGAGTCAACATGGTCAAGGGCGATGCAATGGATGAAAATCCCTGAACAAACCGGCGATAATAGCCTGCTAACCCAAGAAAACTCTAGATCTCTGTGGCTGAGGACCGTCTGAATCAACTCTGCACTGCTTCTATCTTCTTTGGATGAACACGAATACCCTCGCATGACACTATGTGTCCCAAGAATGCCACTGAACTTAGCCAAAACTCAAACTTGGAGAATTTGCATAAAGTTTCTCCTCCCTCAATCTTTACATCACTACACACAGATGCTTTGCGTGCTCCTCCTGGCTACACGAGTACACCAGTATATCATCAATAAATACAATAACAAAAGAATCCAGATAAGACCAAAATACACTGTTCATCAGATACATGAACGCTGCTGGGGCATTGGTCATCCCAAAAGACATAACCAGGAACTTATAGTGACCATATCTTTTACTGAAAGCAATCTTAAGAGTATCTGACTCCCTGATCTTCAACTGGTGATAGCCCGAATGAAGATCAATCTTATAAAATACCCTCGCTCATTGAAGCTGATCAAATAAGTCATTAATGTGAGGCAAAGGATACTTGTTCTTCAATCTTACCTTATTTAACTGCCTGTAGTCAATGCACATCCTCATTGTGCCATCTTTTTTTTCACAAACAGAACTGGCGCACCCCAAGGTGACACACTAGGTCGAATGAACCCCTTATCTAGAAGCTCCTGAAGCTGCTCCTTTAATTCTTTTAACTCTGCTGGTGCCATACGATATGACTGAATGGAAATGGGCTGGGTGGCTGGCACCAAGTCAATGCCAAAATCAATATCCCTGTCCGGCGGCATGCCCGGTAGGTCTGCAAGAAATACATCAGGAAAATGCCTCACAACTGGGACAGAATCAATATTAGGAGTCTCAGCTCCAACATATCGCACAAAAGCTAGATATGATAGAAAACCCTTCCCAACCATACGCTAGGCTTTCAAGAAGGAAATTACTCTACTAGGGACATAATTAGTCATACCATGCCACTCGATCCTCGGAACACCCGGAATAGCCAAAGTGATTGTCTTAGCATGACAGTCTAGAATAGCATGACACGGAGATAGCCAAACCATGCCCAGAATAACATCAAAGTCTACCATGCTCAATAGCAATAAATCAACTCCGGTCTCCAGACCCCCAATAGTCATAATACAAGACCGATACACATGGTCTACAATAATAGTATCGCCCACCGGGGTAGATACGTGCACAGGTAAAGGAAGACACCCTCGGGTTGTACACAAATGATGAGAAAAACATGAGGACACATAAGAATAGGTGGATCCAGGATCAAAAAAGACAGAGGCATCTGTGTGGCAGACTGAGATAATACCTGTGATAACAGCATCTGACGCAATGGCATCTTTCCTGCCTGGGATAGCATAAAATCGAGCCTGGCCACCGCTTGATCGGCCTCCACCTCTGGGGCGACCCCTGGTTGCTTGGCCTCCACCCCTAGCTGGCTGGGCGGGTGCTAAAGAAACTGGAGTATAAGACGACGGTTGATCCCTCTGCTAAAACTGACCACCACAAAGTCAAGGACACTGCCTCTTCATATGACCAAACTCTCCGCACTCGTAGAAACAACCAGGTGCTGGAGAAGGAAACTAGAGGGAACCCCTCGCACCAGAACGACCAGCCGATGAACTCGGCACAGAAGAACCCTGAACTGAAGGGGAATAAGATGAGCTTTGAGCTGGGAGGGCGCTAAGTAAAGACTGGCCCTGCTGAAACCCCTGATGACCACGGTCTGAAGATGCCCTACTAAACTCTGGACGAGCCGACTGAGGAGGTCTAAAGGAACGACCTCTACCACGCTAGAGCTATTCCCTAGACGAAGCACCACTGAAACTGCTTAAACCTCGAGACCTCTTGACCTCCCTCTCCTCTCGCTCTCTACGGCAAACTATCTCAATATCACGAGCAATGTCAACCACCACCTCGAATGAAGCACCCAATACTCTCTCTCTAGTCATCAAAATACAGAGAAAGTAGTTAAGACCATCCACAAATCTTCTGATCCTCTCACGATCCGTCGGGATCATCCAAGTAGTATGACGAGCCAACTGTGAAAATCTCATCTCATACCGGGTCACGGACATGTCGCCCTGAGTCAACCACTCAAAATACCTACGCAGCTCCTCTATAAGGGACTGAGGTACATAATTCTCCAGAAATAGAGTGGAGAATTGCTGCCAAGTAAAGGGCGTTGCACCAACAGGCCTACGCCTCTCTAAATCCTCCCACAAGGTAAACACAACTCCCTGGAACTAAAATATAGTAAAAGCCATACCACTCGACTCCAAAATTCATGCGGTGCGAAGCATATGCTGACATTTGTCAAGAAAATCCTGGTCATCCTCGCCCTTAGAACCACTAAATGTCGGAGGCTGGAGCTTACCAAATCTCTCGAGATGACACTGCTCATCGTCTGGCATAGCTGGGACCACAAAGTTCTGAACTGGTGCAACCAGCTAAATTGGAACTACTTCCGGCATCGGCAATCCCTGCATAACCTGATCAGGTGTGCGATTAACAGGAGTTTGTGTGCCTTCTCTGGCATATGAAGTAGCTGCAGCTGTAGTGGCTGAGACCGCCTGAGCCAGGCCAGTGCAAGCTATCAAAATCTGAGCCAAGGTCTCCTGAAGACCCGAAATCATAATAGGCATAGCTGGTGCTTGAACTGGTACAGCTGCTGGAGCCTGATCTGGAACTGGGGCAGCTGGTGGATTAACAGGTGCTGCCCGCGCTACTCTATCTCTGCCACGCCCATGATCGCGTCCACGGCCTCTGCTGACATCAGTGGGTGGTACTGGTGGTCGTCCACCTCGTCCAATAGCATGAGTCCTCGCCATCTGCGAGAGAATAGAATGACAGAAATTTTTATTGTTCGGATCAACAAAGTCACACAACAAGAATTTAAAGAATATAAAGTTTTTCCTAAAGGTTCTGCAGCCTCTCGAGGATAAATACAGACGAATCTGTACTGATCCGCGAGACTACTAAACCTACTCATGACTCATGAGGCCTAGTAACCTAGGCTCTGATACCAACTTGTCACGACCCCAACCCCGATTGTGGTGGCTCCCAACACTCATTAATGGAAAATAGATCTACCGGAACGTTATTTTGGCAACGGTTCTTAAACCATTGCAACAGAGTAGGTACGGTAACGGTTTCAACCGTTACAATAGAGTTTGGATGAAATTAGCACGCTTTAGATACTAAACTGTTCCAGTTGGCAGTTCACCATTACCATAAATATTCTATATAGGAACTGTTTTGTCAACCTTTCCAATAGGACTATTTATAGTAACGGTTTTAGAAATTTTTGTAATATGGGAACGGGTATTTTGTTCCCTCCTCATTTCCCCCCCTGAATTTTTCTAAACTCGCCAATTTAACCCTTTTTTCCTTTTATTTGTTATTTATTTTATTTTGATAAATATAATAACTAAAATAAAATTACTTATTCTAATGCGTCATTCGTCTTCCTCAAGCTGTGGCAGCAAATGGTCCAAACCCAGCAAATTCACCTTCCTCAAATCAGCAAATCTATTCTCACCTTCCTCAAATCACCAGCAAACCTAAATTCCCAAATCCCCAAATCTATTTGTTAACCAAAAATCCCTAAAATTGCTAACCCAAAACTCCCAAATCCCCAAAGTCCCAAACTCCATTTGTTTCACTCGAAGGAAGAGAGGAAAAATCAAAGTTAGCTTTGAAGATTTAGAATTTGAGCTCTCCAGATCAAGATTCTTCATCTTGTAAACTTTCTATTGATCTATTTTTCGCACGTATCAGTATTGTGTTGTTACTTTTTTTTATTTTTTGATTTAGGGTTTCTTTCAATGTTAATGCGCAAGTTTTGATGAGGCCTATTATTTTTTCAAAAATCATAGTTATGGTTAATTAAGACATAACTATGATTGATTTTTAGAGTTAATATCTGTGTGTTTATAACATCTAACTCCCAATAACACAGTCAAAAAAGAGACTGTGCAAACGCAATTGCTAAAATATTTAGATATAGATGTATGTTTGACAGAGCAAGAAGCGAAAGGAGCAAGAAAATTAGAGTTGTTCGGCTAATGCTTAAAACTAGAGGAGATGCCATAATTGATTGGAATTAACAATCTAAATGGAGTTGTAGTATATAGGAGAGAAGTCGACGTGCACTCAACAACAACAAGTCAAGGTCTTCATACAAGGATTAAATAAGCAACTGGACTTTTGATATATGTTCAAAAAGGTATGGAACTTAAGATTAGCCAAAAATATTTGCAGTTATGTAGAGTGTACCTCAGCTGTAATTCAAGCTTTAGCAGCATTTAAGAAATTATGCTCCGGGTATCAGAAAGATTAAGGCTCGATGGATTTAAAATAATTTCTGTAATTACTTTTATAATAACAATTGTAGAAGTTCAGATATTACCATAGAAACCTTCAACCTATTCAAGACTTTTAGTCGAATCCTTTTATGTTATAGAGAATGCATTACTAGCAGATTAAGCAAGATATCCACTTCTTCTTGGATCTGGTGTTGGTCAGTCAGCCCGTCTCCATAAGCATTAGTCAATTATGTAATTACTTTTCTACCTAAAAAAGTACTGAATATCCAACTTGTTACCAGGAAAACACTAGATCTAGTTAACTAAGCAGTCTGTAAAAATCTAGTCCAACCCTGATTTTTCACTTACTTACTACTTACTAAGTTTACTATAGGAAAATGAGACACTTTGCTGCAGTTAAAGTATTAAACTATTTATGCAATGTATTCTTTTCATGTAGTTAATTCTTTTCCTGTAGATATAACAGCTCAAACACATTAATACACATAAAAATCCCTCTATGTGTTCTTTACTGATTTGGTAGAACTAGTTCATAGCTATTTAGAGTTTTGAAGTTTGGTTAACATCTGATGTTTGCCTCTGAGTTTTGAGGTAAGATTTTTGAGATTGGACTGGTCTTGAGGTGAATGGAAAATAAAGTTTTACACCAGTTTGAGGAAGCTGCTGATTGCTACCAAATCTTGTTCACTTTAGAGCTTAATTCTAGGTAGATTATGATTGAAATCCTTATAATTTGAGGTTTTGTAGTTTCAGATAAGTTCCTGCACTGTTCACAAGAAATTTTAGTTTGTATAGCGAGCAGCAGCATTATGTTAAGAATTAGCCTCAATATAGTCATTGACTTGATGTTTCTTTTCTTGAATCACTTGATGTTTCTTTCTTGTTTAAAGGGTAACCTATATTGTGTTTGCTTTTTAGAATCTGAAAAATATTTGAATAGTCATGAATCAAGAAGGGTGCTCAAGCAAAAATAAGAAAATATCCAACCGCATTCCAACTGGATCACTTGCATCTTTGCAAAATCAAAGGGTTTCGTCATTGACAACAAAAAAGAACCTTCCAAGCTACAAGGTCAAATGCAAATGAAGAACGACAATCAGAAGGTGCATTACCTTCATCTTTGCGAAACCAAAAGGTTTCGTTGTTGACAACAAAAACAACCTTGAAAGCTTTAAGGTCAAATGAAAGTAAAGAACAACAATCCGAAGGTGGATCTCAATTGCAAGAACAAGTGCAGCAAGTGCCACATAATTGCACCTCTTCAGCAACACAAGGAGTACATGAACAAGTGCAACAAGCGAATATGGATTCCATTACTCCTGCATCACAGGGAGTAAATGAATGATCTGATGATTCTACCACTCATGAAGCAGTTGAACAAATTGAGGAACAAGGCAAATATAGATAAATTTTAATCATAAACTTAACTAAAAATAGTGATTAATGATTATCATTGTTTTGTACTATTGCAGGCCCCTTCTCGCCAAAAAGAAAAAGAGGTCGTACTCAAATGCCAAGAGTTCATGTTAGAAAGGAGTGTAAAATAATTACTCTAAATGAGTACTCTGCTATGCAAGCCCGACCATTCACAACATTTTACCCATTTTCAATACCGATTATGAATAATTAAAACAAGGAATTTACCAAAACATTATCTCAGAAGTCTAGAAAATATCCATAAAATATGCGGAAGTTCAATTTAAAATACTGAAACATAGCCCAATAGAATCCGGTGTCACGAATCTGAGCCTCTAATACAGATTAACCACCTATTACAAGTTTATCTAGGAAAATACGGAATAAAAGATAGAGATAGAGGGGAGAGATCAAGGCTGCGAATGCCATGCAGCTACCTCAATACTCCCGAATACGGCTACTCAGCTAAACAAATCCTCATTCAGCCTGTGGTGTACCTGAATCTGCACGCAAGGTGCAGGGATTAATGTGAGTACTCCGACTCAGTGAGTAATAAACATAAACAAAAGGCTGATAATAAGAAATCAAGGAAAAATAAAAAGTAAACTATAACTGGCAGTTTAGAACATTTAATAGTGGAGCAACAAGTCAATGAAATAAGGGTATAGAAATATTATGACAAGTATTATAGATAAAGAACAAATGCATGAGTGCAATGCAATGCATATAACGGTACACTCTAGTACCCACTGCGGCGTGCAGCCCAGGCCATCCATTTATTTATCGTCGGCGGCACTCACTGGGTGTGTGTACAGACTCAGGAGGGGCTCCTGCAGCCCAAGCGCAATATCAAGCCATCTCGTGGCATCAACCAGGCTCTCGGCATCAATATCAATATAATCAACCAGGCTCTCGGCCTCAAAATCAATGTACTCAACCAGGATCTCGGATTCAATATCAATGTAACACTGTTGCGGCGTGCAGCCCGATCCATGCTCAGTCCAGAAATGCACATAAGCCTCTTGGGCAATATTAAAATAATAGTCTCAGCTCAAAACGTCAATAACATATAGTTTAAGTTTTCAAATCTTAGAAAGATGGCTGAGTTTCCAAAACAGTATTTAAAACCTTGGACTAAGGTCAAATAATATGCAAAATAATGCGAAATCAGTCATATCAATTCTTGAAGGATTCAAATAATTGGCACGAAGTCCAAAGGTAACAATTAAATCCAAGTGAAGATTATTCTCAATTAAGTTCTAGTAGAAAACACGGTAAAAACATCACTTTGGACGGACTAAGTCACAATACCCAATAACAAATGACCCCGCACTCATTATAGAGAGCGTGTCTCGCCTCAATAGAGTGTTACGATGTGAAATTTCAGGATTTTAAATCCTCAGGACATCATTTAAATCAAATCCTCAGGACATCATTTAAATCAATTACTCACCTCAAGACGGCCAAAAGTCTAGTTCGATATGCCTTTGCCTCTCAAATTAGCCTCCTCGTGCGACGAATCTGTCCAAAATGACAACGAATATGTCGCATTATGCTAAAGAGACAATGCCCAATCGAAAGCAATCAAAAAATATCAAAATTCACGAATTTGACAAAACCTAAGCCCCAAGCCCGCGTCTCGGAACTCAGAAATTTTTACACCACTGGCTTCCTTATCTCGCCACGTGTCTATACATACTAAAATCTCTCAAATCGTACCACAAATGGCCCCTCAAATATCAAATTTAGAATTTCAAACTCAAGCTCTAATTTCTTACAATTTAGCCACATTCTCATGAATTTCAAGGATGATTCTACAATAAAATCGCGTTTTCAACTCATAAAAATTACCTCCAATCGATCCCAGTTGAAACTCTCTTCAATCCCCGTCCAAAAGCTCTCAAAAATGCCTAAAAATGGTGGACAAATTTTTACACCACTGGCTTCCTTATCTCGCCACGTGTCTATACATACTAAAATCTCTCAAATCGTACCACAAATGGCCCCTCAAATATCAAATTTAGAATTTCAAACTCAAGCTCTAATTTCTTACAGTTTAGCCATATTCTCATGAATTTCAAGGATGATTCTACAATAAAATCGCGTTTTCAACTCATAAAAGTTACCTCCAATCGATCCCAGTTGAAACTCTCTTCAATCCCCGTCCAAAAGCTCTAAAAAATGCCTAAAAATGGTGGACAAATGGGTTAGGTTCACGGATGAAATATTTTAAACATTCTGCCCAGATCACTGTAGCTAACCCTATGCGATCGCATCCGAGCTACTGTGATCGCATAGCACAAATTTTCCAGGACTCCAAAATGCCTTATGCGATCGTAATGCACCATCGAACAACATTGTGCGATCGCAACACTTCTCATGCGATCGCATAGCACAACCAAACAACCCCTATAATTCCTTCTATGCGATCGCAGCCCTTGCTATGTGATCGCATAGAGCAAAATTGCTCTGCACTGACTGTTGCCTTTCTGCAGCATTTTCCAACATCAAAAATTCCCGTTAGCCATCTGAAATCACCCCGAGGCCCCCGAGACCTCAACCAAAAGCACCTACATGTCTAAAAACATTATCCAAACTTGCTCCAATCGTCAAAACACCTCAACTAACACCAAAATCATCAAATTACATCGAATTCAAACCTAAGTTCTTTTAAAACTTCTAAAACACGCATTCGATCAAAAACCTAACCAAAACACGTACGAATGACCTAAAATTTTGCACACACGTCCCAAATCACCTCACGAACCTATAGCAACTCTTGAAATTCCATTTCGACTCCCGGATCAAAATTTCACCTATCAACCGAAAATAGCCAAAATACTAACTTCGCCAATTCAAGCCTAATTCTACACCAGACCTCCAAAACCACCTCCAATCACACTCTTACATTACAAATGACCTCGCGGAGCTAACCGAACCATCAAAATTCACATACGAGCCATCTAACACATAAGTCAACTTCCGGTTGACTTTTCCAAACTAAGTCTTTGCTAAAGAGACTAAGTGTCCTATTTCTTATCAAAAATCACTCCAAATGAACTCGACTACATATGACACAGATAACGAAGCATGTAAAAACAGAAAAATGCAAAGAATGGGGCGGTAATTCATGAGACGATGGGCTAGGTCATCACAGTTTTCTAGCTGGGCCTAACAAACTCTACGTCCGAATTAACCAAATTTGCATATTTACAACAATTATTTTTCAATTATTGTTAAGTAAACATCAACATTCAAAGATCAAACAACAATGCTAGTTAGAAAATTAATCACATGATTCGCAAGACATAATAGCATATATTTGTACTATGATTCTTGAGGAAAACTTTACAATTAAAAATCACGCTACCAGATTTAACGCCCAAGCCCATTTGCCTGGACCCAGACTTGCTCATGTGAGTCCCTTATTAGGCCTTGTTGTAAGTCTGGCCCAATTCATGCCATGTTCAAACCATCACGCAGTAATAATGTTTATTACAAAGAGGTCCAACTGCTATGAACCAATACAAATTGTCACAACCCAAAATCCGAGGAGCACGACCGGCGCTCAACCGAGTAAACCCGACCGAGCAAGCCTGATAGGTCTCATTCTACCCAAACTAACTCATGAATAAATAGGAGATGGACTCCGTTAATCCAATTCTATAAATAAATCATTAATGATTTTTATTTCATTTTTATTAGCAACTTCACTCGCCATATTAAAGGTATTACAAGTTTTATACATCATTGCCATCCATCGATATTTCTATTTTAAATTCCCATGCCCGACACTACCCACAACCTGTCTACGGAGCCTCTAAATACAATTGAAGGATAATATGGAAATGCCAGCAACAAGGCTCCGGCTATAACTTACACGAATACCAAAATAAACTCCGGAGGAAAGGCGGCATGAGCCACGCAGAGCCCCGAGAGGAAAGAGGCTCACCAATACAGCTGATGGAAAGTGGATGAGGTGCTACTGTCGATGGATTGGAGTACCTGCTATGGATCAACCTACAATCATAACACGAATGTAGCGCCACCGTAAAAAGGGACGTCAGTACATTTGAGTTGTACTGGTATGTATGAACAAACTTCATCCCAAGTAAGATCAACCAATACACAGATACCGAACAGTAATAGAATCAACAATCAATGCATATGAAAGGAACAACCAAAGCCAAACAAGTTTCACAATCTCTCCTTTTTCCTTTTCAACATTTTCACATCAATGATTTCACAATTTTCTGGAACAATCAAAGCCAAACAAGTTTCACAATCTCTCCTTTTCCCTTTTTAACATTTTCACATCAATGATTTCACAATTTTCTCATATTTTCATTTCAATAGTGATTCTGATTACTTTCCATCCTTATTACCTCGGCCACCCTTATCACCACAACCCACACCTTATTACTTCGTGTTGCGGCACGTAACCCGATTACACCGAACAATCACAATTCACAAACAACACAACAACAACAACAATTCACAAAGAACAACAACAACAATTCTCAAAGAACAACCACAACAATTCACAAGAATTTCTGTAGCCATCAATACCATTTCCATTATATTCAAAACTCATATGCATTTTACGTCACAACGATAATTGCCCACGACAACCCATATGCTATTACCACAGTTGTTCCAATTGCATCAATTACGATTTCTTTCCATCATTTGTTACACAGCTCTTACCACACAAACACATTCACACACCCACATTTGGTTTGTTTCCATTCACTTGAACCATCATATCGGAAGAATTAACCAACAACGTTCAAGGCACATTAATCACAATAATTCACAAATAGTTCACATTAGTAAACACATACTTCCATGTCGACATCCTCAAGCTTTTACAACTTTGCGCACAACAAGATAGGCACATCAAATCACATCTCACAATCACGTATAACTCGGTGGTAGGGAAATCAACTAAGGTAATCAATTCACATATTTTCATACAATATACACATACCGTATGCTCGTCACAACAAGGGGATTCTACAAGAGTTAAGGTTAGCCATACATACCTCGTTTAAGCTTTCCTTAAGTTACTACGACGTTTCGGAAATTCTAGCAATCCCAATCTACTTGAGACATAACAAAATAGAACACAAAATAGGAAGGTATTCATGGGTTCAACTCATTTGAGCATTTTATCGAACACTAGTTGAGCATCTTGATTTTTAATCTCTTTTACAAGACTTCCTTCATTCTCCAACCCCATCTTTATATATTTATATACATCAATCTTCCCAGAAGCCTAATTTGTACATGCATGAATACATAATACCATTACCCCATGAATCATACTTTACTAACCCATCTCATAATCTTTACAATACCAACACAACCTAGGTTAGGAACCTATGGCTTCCAATCACTATCACATGAGTTACACTACTTAATCCATACTCATATTTCCATAATAACTCCATATATGTAAGTGTAAGGTGTAGGATTTACCTTTTTGGAAGAAATCTTGCAAAACCCTTCTTTGGTTTCTTGGAGGAATTTCTTGAAAACTCTGAGTGTTTAAGTGAAAATTTAATCAATATTAGTGTATAAATGATGGAATTTCACACCAAGATCATAAGGAGTACTTACCTTGAAGATGGGAGGGGTTGGAGGTCTTGGTAGGATAAAGAAATCTTGCCAAATTCGAGCTTGAATGACAAAAATGAAGGAAAGCTGATACCCCCTTCGGTTTTTACACTGACCAGGGGTATTTTAGATATTTCACAGGTTCCCCCGTGGTCCGCAGCATTCCTCCGCGGTCCACCCCGCGGTTCCAGGCAGGAAGCCCCATTGTCCACCCCGCGCGGGCGCGCTGGTGACGCACATCCGGTAAAATGGTCATAACTTTATGTATACAGCTCCAAATGATGAACGGTTTGTTGCGTTGTAAACTAGACTCAAAGGTATTTAATTTGATAGGTTGCTAATCACACAGATCGTTATATAACTGGAGATATGATCATTCAAAGGGAGGTCTTATGCGCACTATTTTACAACTTTCATCTAATATGAAATTTTCCATCTTGGCTTAGATTTAGGCCTCTTCTTAGACCCCAATTAACTTATAACAAGACTTATACACTTATTACCTCATCTAATTGATATCAATTGTATCATTAATCCGTTTTTCCACACAAAATGAAATAATTAGCCTACCATGAAATCGTAAGTTACTTAGCAAAAAACTTCTGGGGCTTTACATTCTCCCCCACTTAGGATCATTCGTCCTCGAATGAGGATCAAGGTTCATTCACTAGCCATCCTTATGTAACTTCGGCTTGTTTACATTAGGAAATATATCAACAGCTCCAAATTTGGCTAACTCCTCAAATTTCTAAAAATTTTGCCAGAGTTTACTTTGTAATATGGACATATCCACCAGTCAGAGAGCCCCCAAAACATACTTACCAGAACCATTACACAATTCCTATCGTGTCTACAAATGTTATACAATTCATCACCTTAACAATTGCACATACTCAATCACTTGCTACCTTTTGCACATAAATTAGTCACTTCAATGGGTCTCATATAATATAACCGCTTCATCATACTACATGCATTTCAATTGATCATCACCAATCTATACTACCATTAGTCATTTACCTACCACATAAGTTTCATAATTTTTTTTTCTTAATTAGTTCAAGGGTTGCACATTACCCAAAAGCATCAACATTTGAAATTTGGCACACATAAGGAAGTTACAACAATAAGACAATTCGGGGAAACATGGTGTTCCTTTGTACCAATTCGAACACTACCTCAAATTGCTTAAAGACAATAGTTCGCACGATCACTACTAGACTTGTTCGAACATATAGGGATATTTCGATTTCATTTCTTTTTTCGCTTCTTACGTGGCTTCCTCGACTTGTTGACTTTACCATAATAAATTCTCGAAAACAATCCCAACCTTCACGTTTATCTAGCAAGGATGACAACTAGATACCTTGCACAAGCTAACTATCCATTCGCTTCACGCTCAAATAGTTTCCACCGGGATGATACACAAAAGACTCTAACTACCTTCTTAGACATAGAGATATGGAAACACATAACATATGGGGAACAACTATGGGGAAACTTCATATTTCTAGGTCAGCCTAATGTGACATACACTTATGCAACCTTCATTATCAGCTCATATAACATCTTTAGGGGAAAGTATGGAGAATAACCCCCTTCAACTTTATAAACTCTAAATCTCTACACAAATGACCATGATAATACTTTGATGACCTTCCACAATTACCAAGAGATGTGCTATTATGAACTGATGGTAGAATTACCAATCGGATATATGGGATTGTATGTGGATACTTCCTCTTTGACATGTTTGGTCCTTTAATACCCAATAGATCTATTACAGTAAGGAGCAACAAAATTCAAGATTTGATTGGAATTATTCAGGGATCCATTTTGGCACTGGGCGGAGTATTTCATGAGGTTACATGCTAAGAAATATGAGGATTAATATTAATGATGCTGATATGGTTAATCATTGTGATGACATCAACTATTCGACAATTAGAACATAGGGGTAACTCGTACATTGGCAATAGGAACCATTAATAAGGAATATTCAAGTACGTGACCCACTCGTTTTCTAGAGTATAGGGAAAATCCGTTTATCAAGAATAAGAATACTCTGGCACCTTGAATGTGATATGGGTTTCAAAATACATGCAGTTGGATTACACTCTTAACATTACTTGACACTCGGAATCTATGCCACAAGCCTGTGAGGATAAACAGAAGTTGAACACTTATAAGATTATTATACTTCAAACAGCTTAACCCCTTTCTGACAATTGATCCTATAAGAGAGAAGTGAAGATACAATAACTTGTCTTCCAAATCAACCATGTTCGTTGTATGTGCAAGAAAAAAAATAATCCGAAGTCATCTAATCTCAACCTTTCACGAGTGAAACCCCATAGCTAGGTCATCTTGACATTGGGACGAAATCATGAATTGGTTAGATGGTTCTAACAGTTAACATGATGCTCCAGGGAGGGCAAATAACACTCCTATCCATCCAAGGAGGTGAGATACCAAGGGCAGCAAAACTACTCGCACATGACAATGACATAGTTAATGATTCTAGAAGTTGAGGGTGTAAAGACAACCAAACTCAACGAGACGGTGCACAATAATCATAGAAGGTTTACAGATATTCATGATGAGCTCTCCATAGGTTTTGACTTGAAAAAGGAAGTGTCACAATGACACATAGAAGGGCATGTTCTTTCATGGTTATCGTACAAGTGTTGGGAACTAGCACAATGAATTCACTAAATAAGGAATACAATTAAAACATTATGGAGACATAAAGAGATGTTATAAGCTGGACATACTTCAACTATATTAACTCCTCACTGCAATATGTGACCATGCCATGAGCAACGACAATACTAGGACAAAGTGAGCTACTTACTGCGAGATGTCCCAAGTGGACACGAAAGTCATGGTGACACAAGATATTTTGTGATGGAGATGTGAGGATCTCAATTTTTCAGAGAGACTTTATGCACACGGTGACCATTTTGATTGATATGCACTCATATGATAGGCCTGAGAGATGCATGTATGTTACTAGAGAGTGAGAAGGTTTCATGGTGATACTCGCAAGAGAGTAGAGTGGCTGTTCAAACCATAGAAGCCATATACATCAGTGAGAAAAAAGGAGTGACTCGAGAAGGATCGCAACACTGGGATGCTTTACATGGAACTTGACACCACATAGGTAAACTTTACGATAGTGCATGTATAAGCACAAGTGAGCAGTTATTGTCCATTTAAATAAAACATTTCTGTAAGAAATTCATCGTAAATAGTCCCTTGTTGAGGATTTAGGAAAAGCAAGTGGGAAGTATCAATAATGCTATAACTCAATTCAGGAACATAATTATAGAGCTCAATTCCATAGGAAGGTGTAAGTAAGAGAACTTTGATCGAGAGACTTTGTGAATAATACGTCTAATCAAAGAGCATGTGCATGAAATGTTTTGTAATTTAGATTCTTTTTAAGAACATATCTATGCAAGGACAAAGAAATCATAAGTACGAATCAAACACTTTAAATGATCACCACATTATCAAATAAAAGAATCATGTCATTTTCACGTATATTAGTCCATCGGCACTTGGGGCCACAATTATCTCATCATACTTGGCACTAGGCCGCATTTCATAACACAATATCTTCTTTCCCGTATTTCACATCATTTCCGCATATTCCACATCAATATAATTCGAGTTCTCGACACATTGGCCATGCTCTATTTCTCAAAGTCATTTGACTTATTTCAACATCTGTATACACAAAGGATTTCACATTGTTTGACATAATATATGCATCTCCGATTTCAATTTAAGGTCTTAGCATTTCAATACATGATTCATATTCCTTGCACCATTTTTAAGTTGTCAATAATAGCACATTAATCATATTGGAATGCATCTTTCACAACATCGAGTCACAACACCAATTCATGCAATGTATCACTAACAGCAAGAATCCAACATTCAGTTTTACCACATTTATACAGTCACTTACTTCACTTCCAAACATCTTTATACATTACCAAGAACCAGACACAATTAATCAAATACCTTTGGTACACGTAAGAACATTTTGGAGGAATTAATCATAACGAGTTTTTCTCACACAATTTGACATCAAATCTCAATTTAAACTTGACATGAAGTCTAAGCATTTTAGCACATAGTTCACATTTTTCATATATCCTCATTTACCAAGAATAACATATAAAACACATGAAGAAATACCTAACACATACATTTTCACAACAATAATTCGCTTAACATAACAAAACGAGTACTGCATCAATCATATTTGAACTTATAAATTTACGCGGGCACCATGGAAGCCCAATTTCTAAAAGACGGGGTGTTAGCCATAGATACTGATGATATACTACATGATCTGGTGGTGCAGTGACATTAGTAAGAACAAGGGTACTCCCCTTAACAACAAGTTCTACCAATCCCTCCATGGCACATCCTTCTAACAAGTCCTTGGGTGATCCACTCGGACTCAATGGTGGGATCAATCCCTCCTTACATGCTTCAAATTCGCGGAGTACAGTATCAAAATTACCAGTCTTGAGAATAAGACTTAGAGAGGAAGTCAGCTCCCTAACTTGACATATATTGCACTATCTGGAGTAACAAAGAAGGGTTAAATTCCTAAATGTCTGAATAGCCTCCAATTTATAGATGTGGTCGACAACACACCGATAAGGAGAACTCTACTAGACACGGCTCCGAGACATCCTAGGACTCTTTAAAACCTTAGGTTCTGATACCAAGTTTGTCACGCCCCAAAATCTGAGGAGCGCGACCGGCGCTCAACCGAGTAAACCCAACCGAGCAAGCCTGATAGGTCTCATTCTACCCAAACTAACTCATGAATAAATGGGAAATGGACTCCGTTAATCCAATTCTATAAACACATCATTAACAATTTCCATTTCATTTTTATTAGATACTTCACTCGCCATATTAAAGGTATTACAAGTTTTATACATCATTGCCAACCATCGATATTTCTATTTTAAATTCCCATGCCCGATACTACCCACAACCTGTCTATAGAGCCTCCAAATACATTTGAAGGATAATATGGAAATGCCCGCAACAAGGCTCCGGATTTACCTTACATAAATACCAAAATAAACTCCGGAGGAAAGGATGCATGAGCCACGCAGGGCCCCGAGAGGAAAGGGGCTCACCAATACAGCTGATAGAAAGTGGATGAGGTGCTACTGTCGGTGGACTGGAGTACCTGCTATAGATCCACCTACAATCATAACACGAATTTAGTGCCCCCGACAAAAGGGACATCAGTACATTTGAATTATAGTGATATGTATGAACAAACTTCATCCCAAGTAAGATCAACCAATACACAGATACCGAACGGTAATAGAATAAAAAATCAATGCACATGAAAGGAACAACCAAAGCTAAACAAGTTTAACAATCTCTCCTTTTACCTTTTCAACATTTTCACATCAATGATTTCACAATTTTCTGGAACAACCAAAGCCAAACAAGTTTCACAATCTCTCCTTTTCTCTTTTCAACATTTTCACATCAATGATTTCACAATTTTCTCATATTTTTATTTCAATAGTGATTTCGATCACTTTCCACCCTTATTACCTCGGCCACCCTTATCACCACAACCCATACTTTATTACTTCGTGTTGCGGCACGCAACCCGATCTCACCGAACAATCACAATTCACAAACAACACAACAACAACAACAATTCACAAACAATAACAACAACAATTCTCAAAGAACAACCACAATAATTCACAAGAATTTCCGTAGCCATCAATACCATTTCCATGATATTCAATAACTCATATGCATTTTATGTCACAACGATAATTGCCCACGACAAGCCATATATGTTATTACAACATTTGTTCCAATTGCATCAATTACGATTTCTTTCCGTCATTTGTTACACAGCTCTTACCACACAAACACATTCACACACCCACATTTGGTTTGTTTCCATTTACTTACACCATCATATTAGAAGACTTAACCAACAACGTTCAAGGCACATTAATCACAATAATTCACAAATAGTTCACATAAGTAAACACATACTTCCATGTCGACATCCTCAAGCTTTTACAACTTTGCACATAACAAGATAGGCACATCAAATCACATCTCACAATCACATATAACTTGGTGGTAGGGAAATCAACTAAGGCAATCAATTCACATATTTTCATACAAGGTACACATACCGTATGCTCGTCACAACAAGGGGATTCTACAAGAGTTAAGGTTAGCCATACATACCTCGTTTTAGCTTTCCTTAAGTTACTACGACGTTTCGGAAATTCTAGCAATCCCAATCTACTTGAGACATAACAAAATAGAATACAAATTAGGAAGGTATTCATGGTTTCAACTCATTTGGGCATTTTATCGAACACTAGTTGAGCATCTTGATTTTTAATCTCTTTTACAATACTTCCTTCATTCCCCAACCCCATCTATATTTATTTATATACATCAATCTTCTCACAAGACTAATTTGTACATGCATGAATACATAATACTATTACCCTAAGAATCATAACTCAATAACCCATCTCACAATCTTTACAATACCAACACAACCTAGGTTAGGCACCTATGGCTTCCAATCACTATCCCATGAGTTACACTACTTAATCCATACTCATATTTCCATAATAACTCCATATATGTAAGTGTAAGGTGTGGGATTTACCTTTTTGGAAGAAATCTAACAAAACCTTTCTTTGAGTTCTGGAAGGAATTTCTTAAAAACTCTAAGTGTTTAAGTAAATATTTCATCAATATTAGTGTATAAATGATGGAATTTCACACCAAGATCATAAGGATTACTTACTTTGAAGATGGGCGTGGTTGGAGGTCTTGGTAGGATGAAGAAATCATGCCAAATTCGAGCTTGAATGACAAAAATAAAGGAAAGGTGATACCCCCTTCGGGTTTTACACTGACCAGGGGTATTTTAGACAATTCACAGGTTCCCCTGCGGTCCGTGGCATTCCTCTGCAGTCCACCCCGCGGTTACAGGCAGGAAGCCCCGCTGTCTACCCCGCGGTCGCGCGCCTGGGCACGTTGGTGACGCATGTCCGGTAAAATGGTCATAACTTTCTGTATACACCTCCAAATGACGAACGGTTAGTTGCGTTGGAAATTAGACTCAAAGGGATTTAATTTGATAGGTTGATAATCATACAACTCCCTATATAACGGGAGATATGATAATTCAAAGTGAGGTCTTGTGCCCACTATTTTACAACTTTCGTCTAATATGGAATTTTCCAACTTCACTTAGACTTAGGCCTCTCCTTAGACCACAATTAACATATAACAAGACTTATACACTTATTACCACATCTAATTGGTATCCATTATATCATTAATCCACGTTTCCACACAGAATGAAATAATTATCCTACCTTAGCACCTTGAAATCTTAAGTTACTTAGCAAAAAATTTCTGGGGCTTTACACTAATAATTAAGCAAAAACTAACTTTAAAATCATTCTAACAATCAATTTGTACCACTGAATGTCCATCAATTCACAACATACTCCGAAGTATAACTAACATCTAAAAAACAAAAGAAGAGAAAAATTTTAAAGTAAACCAAAGAATTGTCCTAACTTCAGGCTTTTCCACTGCAACCAGATCCTTCAAACTTGCAATAAATGAGTTATAGATCTATTTCTCACAAGTCAGCATTTCAAACTCCAGCCCTGAGATTGCTTGGCCTTATGGACACTCACATACAAAATAACAAAGATAAAATGTAGGTTTCAGCATTTATTGAGATCCATTAACTAGTATATTTTTTAACTAAATGATAAACAATCGGAAAGAGAGAGAGAGAGAGAGAGAGAGAGAGAGAGAGAGGAGACCATTTCAACAATTGAATATCAATTTTTCAAGCAATCAAATCTACTATATTCATACTAAAACAACCAAGTATCACATGGAAAGATTATTCATTATACACATTGGTTGCAAACTCACTGATGCTATATAAATTCAAAACAAACAGTACATAGGAGGAGGTGGGATTAATACCTTGTAGCAACAAAAAAAATACAAGCAGTAAACAGGGTGGAATACTAATCAGAAATTTGAAGAAATAACAACCAACAAAACCCAGCAGCAACACTAAAACCAAACCAGAGAAAGAGCCAGAATCAACACTCAAAATATCTTCCCAAAATCAGAATACCAGCTCAGACATCTAACCCAGAAAAACTGAAGTTTTCAGAGAACTTTTAAGGAAAATTTTCTCTTTGTTTCAAAATCCTCTTTATGCATAAAAATGCTGATGATTGTGTGTTTTCAGAATGAAATAGCCTGCATATACAGGCTACCTGTCACGACCCGGACTTCCCACCATCGGGATCGTGATGGCGCCTACTCCTGGTAGCTAGGCAAGCCAACTTAATTACCGTTTCCATTACTAAACAATTGTTTTAACAGTTCATAGCATCAATATAGAACATGAAATGTAATAAGGACAACAGCGGAAGTCTGATTTATAAATACGAATCAAAATGTGGAACAGTCATTAAAAGCCTCTACCAAAGATTTGGTGTCACATTACTCACGAACTACTAAAGATGTACTAAAAACAATGGTTTGAAAGAAATATATAAGCTGTCTGTCTCAAAAACAATGAGGCAACAGTCAAATAAGAATAGCATAAAGAAGAGACGCCGGGCCTGCGGACGCCTGCAAGGCTACCTCAGTCTCGTGATAATGAAATCCTGCTCCCGTACTACTGCTGTTGCTGCTCTTCAAAACCTGGACCTGTGCAAAAATGCACAGAAGTATAGCATCAGCACAACCGACCCCATGTGCTGGTAAGTGTCTAGCCTAACCCCGGCGAAGTAGTGACGAGGCTAGACTGGACATCCCATAAACCTGTGTAGTTATAAATATACAACGGAACATCGAATACAAGGCAATTAACAACATGAGAGGGGAAACATGCTATGGGTAGATACAATACTAATAGCAATCCCAAGTAACAAAATTAAAGCAACTCAGATTCACAATGAACAAGAAATCAACACTCAATACAAACACATGGTATCGATAACTGTTGCGGCGTGCAACCCGCTCCACAAATATCATTGTTGCGGCGTGCAACCCGCTCCACATATATCAGTGTTGCGACGTGCAACGCGCTCCACAAATATCACTATTGCGGCGTGCAACCCGCTCCACATATGTCACTATTGCAGCGTGCAACCCGCTCCACAAATATCACTGTTGCGGCGTGCAACCCACTCCATAAATATCACTGTTGCGGCATGCAACCCGACCCATACCATTTATCAGGTATCACTGTTGCGGCGCGCAACCCGACCCTCATATATCATTGTTGCAGAGTGCAACCCGATCCTCAATATCATTGTTGTGGCTCGCAACCCGCTCCTCAATATCATTTAACAGTCTGGCTCCCCAAACAACAGTCACAATTAAGGGACATAACAATAAGCAAATATTTGACAAAAATCTCGTCAATGGAAAAGAATCCAACAAGTTCAACCAAACGTCCCGGCAAGGGAATTATCAACAATGCTTTCTTACTCTTACTTTTCTTATCTTATAATTTACTCTACTATTTTGAGCCAACGCTCCAAAGAATCAATTAATTATTTTACCGTTCACATGTTATTCACAACATATAGGATTTCGCCAATAAACACGGAGTTCACAACTAAGTCATGGTAAATCACATTATAAGGACTCACGGTCATGCTACATACCGATATATAGATACTCGTCACCATGCCTATACATCGTACTCGATCACAATAGCAATTAGCAATAAGACTCAACTCTTATTCCCTTAAGCTAGGGTTAAACCAAACACTTACCTCAAAGCCTTGAAATCCACTTAATCCTCAACTATTGCTTTACCTCCCGGTTCCACCTCCAATTCGCTCGAATCTAATCACAAATTGTTCAATTACTTTAATAAACACTATATGAATCAATTTGAATGCATAAAAATGATTTTCCCAAGTTTTTCCCAAAAATTCCAAAAATGCCTCCGGGCCCACGTGGTCAAAACCCGAGGTTCGAACCAAAACCCGGTTACCCATTCCCCCACGAACTCAAATATGTAATTTGTTTTGAAATCGGACCTCAAATCGAGGTCCAACTCCCTAATTTATAGAAAACCTAGGTTCTATCCAAAAATCCCAATTTCAACCATGAAAATCCTTGATTGCAAGTGGAAAACATGTTTAATGATGTTAAAGATTGAAAGAATCGAGTAAAAATCAACTTACAAATGTTTTGGGATGAAGTTTGCTCTTGAAAAATAGCCTATGGGGTTTGGGTTTTGAAGGAATGGTGAAAAGTGATGAATTTTCGACTAAGTATAAAAATTGCTGGGCTGCGGATATAAAAATTGCGAACCTTAGTTCGCATTTGCAAACACTGGGTATTTTTCCTGACTTCGCATTTGCGATATTTTAGTTTGCATTTGCGAACTTGGGCCATTTGGGGAAGGTTCGCATTTGTGATATTTTAGTTCGCATTTGCGAACATTTGATCGCATTTGCGATCATAGGCCAAACTTCCCCTTCTTCGCATTTGCGGACATTGGCCTACCTGGGCTGGTTTTGCATTTGCGAACCAGCTTTCGCATTTGCGATAGCTGGGCATTCGCTTTTGCGAACTCTGGCTTCACATTTGCGAAAATTGCAGAAGCCTCATACCAGATTTTCAAAACATGAGAAATGCAATCCGATGCCTATCCAAAACTCACCCGAGCCCTCGGGGCTCCAAACCAAACATGCACACAACCTCAAAAACATCCTACGCACTTGCTCGCGCGATCAAATCGCCAAAATAACATCATTTACATAGAATCAAGCCTCAAAACTCATGATTTTTTTTCTAAACTTCATAAACTTTCAAACTTGGAACTTGTAGTCCGAAACACGTCAAACGACGTCCGATTTCGACACAACTTCACAAAAAGCGCTTAAATAATATATAAGACTTGTACCGGGCATCGGAACCAAAGTTTGAGCCCGATACCATAGTCTTTTAATTAAGTTTTCATTTCCATTTTCCTTAACAATTTCAGAAAAATAATTTCACAAAAAAATTCATATCTCGGGCTGTATACCTCCGAATTTGACTCCGGGCACATGCTCGAGTCCCATATTTTTCTACGGACCTTCCGGGACCATCCAATCTCGGGTCCGGGTCCGTTTACCAAAAATATTGACCAAATTCAACTATAATCATATTAATATCAAAATTCTTCAATTTTTTCTCATAATTCACATATTTCAACATAAAAGTTTTCCGGCTACGCGCCCGGAATGCGCATGCAAATCGAGGCAACTAAAAATGAGATTTTTAAGGCCTCGGAAGCACGGAACGAGTGAGGAAACAGGTGATGACCCTTTGGGTCGTCACATCCTCCACCTCTAAAACAACCGTTCGTCCTCGAACGGACAAAAGAAAGAAGTACCTGAGTCAGGAAATAGATATGGATAACGGCTCTGCATATCAGACTCGGACTCCCAGGTCGAGGCCTCAGGAGGCTGACCTCTCCTCTGAACACGCACAGAGGGAAAACTCCTAGATCTTAACTCACGAACCTGCCGGTCTAGAATAGCTACCGGCTCCTCCTTGTAAGATAAATCCTTGTCCAACTCGACATATCTGAAGTCTAACACATGTGTAGGATCGTCGTGGTACCTCCAAAGCATAGATACACGAAAAACTGGATGCACGGCTGATAAGCTAGGTGGCAATGCAAGTCTATAAGCCACCTCTCCCACTCGATCAAGAATCTCAAACGGACCGATATACCAATGGAGTAATGTGAGTACACCGACCCAATGAGTAATAAATATAAATAAAGGCTGAGAATAAGAAATCTTGAATAGTGACAAATTAATCCTATAAATGCAGCAATTTAAATGAAGTACTATAAAGTACGTAAACCAATGAAAACAATTAAGGAAATACTGCAACAGATAAGTAAGTAAATAACAGTCAAATATGAAATGCAATACATAGTATGGTACTCTCTAGTACCTGCTGCGGCGTGCAGCCCGCTCCATTTATTTATCGTCGACGGCGCTCACTGAGGGTGTGCAAACTCCCGGAAGGGCCCCTTACCGCCCAAGCGCAATATAAATCCATCTCGCGGCATCAACTAGGCCCTCCACCTCATATCAATATCAGAATAATACCGATGCGGCGTGCAGCCCGATCCCATACTCAGTACAGAATCACATAAGCCCCTCGGGCACAATAATATATACACTTTCAGCCCAAACTTCATTAGAAATATTATTTAAGGTTCAAGTTTGAAAAAAAAAGGGGCTGAGTTTGCAAAATAGTATTAAATACAAGGACTGAGTACAATTATATGTAAAAATGGTAAGAAACCAGTAATAGCAATCCCTAAAGGATTAAATCAGTTGGCACGAAGCCTAAATATCAAAATCAGCTCAAATCATAATGATAACAGGTGATATTCAGTCAAATACGTAGTAAATTCATCTATCGGGACAGACCAGGCCATAATCCCCAACGGTGCTCTACCCCACGCTCACTATCCAGCGTGCAAGTCACCTCAATATAGCTCTGCGATGTGCAAATCCGGGGTTTCAAACCCTAAGGACATCATTTACATCTATTACTCACCTCAAGCCTGCCAAAATCCTAGCTCGCTATGCCCTTGCCTCTCAAATCGACCTCCTCGTGCGTCGAATCTGATCAAAACCACAATGAATATGTCACCATATACCAATGGAACAATACCCAATCGAAAACAATCGAAAAATAGCAAAAATCTCAAAATTAGCAAAACCCGATCCCCGAGCCCACTTCTCAAAATTCAAAAAATTTAACATCAACGGATTCCTTATCTCGACACGAGTCCATACATACCAAGAACTCCCAAATCCGAGCTCAAATGACCCATTAAAACCCAATTTGGAATATCAAATTTCAAGACCTAGTTCATCCCTTTTTGCTAGGTTTTCATGAATTTCTAGGTTGATTCTACAATTAAATCATGTTTTTAGTTCATAGAACTCAGCTCCAATCAATCCTAGTCGAAACCCTCTTCAATTCCCGTCCAAAAGCTCTCAAGGATGCTCAACAATGGTAAAAATAAGGCTTAGCTCGCGGATGAAATATTATTAAAAATCCTTCTATCCAGGCCTTTTTTCCTCTACGCGATAACAGCCCCAGGCTTGCGATCGCAGTGCACAAAATTCAAACTCCAAAATTTAACACTACACGATCACATAAACATCCCTGCGATCGCAATGACCAAACACTTTACCTTACGGGATCGCAGACTCATCCACGCGATCGCAATGAACAAAAATTCAAACTCCAAAGATTCCTCTATGCGATCGCACTAACTCTCCCGCAATCGCACTGCATGAACTCTCGACTCTACGCGATTGCAAACACAACCCTGCGATCCCATTGAGCAACTGACCAGCCCCCCAAAAAATCCTTCTATGCGATCGCAAATCCTCTCATGCGATCGCATAGAGCAAAACTCTGCAGCACTAACCTGTAATTTTCTGCAGCATCCAAAGTCCCAAAACCTTCCGTTGGCCATCCGAAAATACCCCAAGGCCCCCGGGACATCAACCAAAATCATCAGCGCATCCCAAAACATCATTAAAACTTGATCCAATCATCAAAACACCTCAAACAACACCAAACCCATCAAATTACATCGGATTCAAGCCTAAGTTCTTCTAAAACTTCCAAAACATGCATTTGATCATAAACCTAACCAAAACGCCTCCGCATGACCTGAAATTTTGCACACACATCCGAAATCACCTAACGAAACTACAACTACTCTTGGAACGGATAAAAATCTCACCTATCAACCAGAATTCACCAAAATACTAACTTCGCCAATTCAAGCCTAATTCCACATCGGACCTCCAAAATCACTTCCGATCACACTCCTAGGTCACAAATCATCCCCCGAAGCTAACCGAATCATCGGAATCCATATTTGAGCCCCCTAAAATATAAGTCAATGTCGGGTTGACTTTTCCAAAACAAGCCTTCCTTAAAGAGACTAAGCATCTCATTTCCTTCTAAAATCAATCCAAATCAACTCGTTCACATAAGAAACTCATAATGAAGCATAAAGAAGCAAAAAAATGGGTGAAACAGGGCGGTAACTCACGTGATGATGGATCGGGTCGTCATATCCTCCCCAAGTTAAATAAACGCTCGTCCTCGAGCGACTCAAGAAACATACCTGAAGCGTCAAATAGGTGAGGGTACCTGCTCCACGTCTCCCGCTCGGTCTCCCAAGTAGCCTCCTTCACGAGCCGACCTCTCCACTGCACTTTCACCGAAGCAACATCCTTTGATCTTAACTTCTGAACTCGATGATCCAAAATGGCTGTTGGCTCTACATCATAAGTCAAGTCACCCTCCAGCTGAACTGTACTTAAATCCAGAACATGGGACGGGTCTCCAATATACTTCCGGAGCATAGAAACATGAAAAACTGATGCACACCCGACAAGCTAGGTGGCAAGGCAAGCTCATAAGTCACCTCCCCAATCCTCCTAAGTACCTCAAAAGGCTCAATGAATCGCGAACTCAATTTCCCTTTCTTTCCGAATCTCCTAACACCCTTTGTGGGTGAAACCTTCAGCTAGACCTTCTCACCAATCATATAGGATACAACTTGGACCTTCCTATCCACATAGCTCTTCTGCCTCAACTGCGCTATACGGATTCTCTCCTAAATCACCTTCACCTTCTCCAATGCATCCTGAACCAAATCTGTCCCCAACAATCTAGCCTCACTGGGCTCGAACCAACCAATTGGAGATCTACACCGTCTCCCATACAGGGCCTCATACGGTGCCATCTGAATGCTGGACTGATCGCTATTATTGTAGGCAAACTCTTCAAGCGGTAGAAATCGATCCCATAACCCTCCAAAATCAATAACACAGGCGCGTAGCATATCCTCTAATATCTGAATGGTGCGCTCGGACTGCCTGTCCATCTGAGGGTGAAAGGATGTGCTCAACTGCACCTAAGTACCCAACTCTCGCTGAACCATCTGCCAAAACTGAGAGGTAAACTGAGTGCCCCGATCTGATATGATGGAAACTGGGACACCATGCAACCGAACAATCTCCCGGATATAAATCTCTGCCAGCCGCTCTGAAGAATAAGTAGTACAAATCGGAATGAAGTGCGCGGACTTGGTCAGCCTGTCTACAATCACCCAAATAGCATCAAATTTCTTCAAAATCAGAGGGAGTCCGATTACAAAATCCATAGTGATCCTATCCCACTTCAACTCAGGAATAACCATCTGCTGATGCAAGCCACTCGGTCTCTGATGCTCATATTTCACCTGCTGACAATTAAGACACCGGACTACATACTCCACAATATCTCTCTTCATTCTTCGCCACCAATAGTGCTGTCTAAGATCCGGATACATTTTCGCGGCACCAAGATGAATAGACTACCGCTAGCTATGGGCCTCATCCAATATCAACTCCCACAGACCATCCACATTGGGCACGCAAATCAGGCCCTGCATCATCAAAACACCATCATCTCCAATGGTCACATCCCTGGCATCATCATGCTGAACCCTATCTTTAAGGACAAGAAAATGCGGATCCTCACACTGACACTCTCTGACGCGGTCATACAAGGAAGACTGAGAAACCATACAAGCCAAAACCCGACTGGGCTCTGAAATATCTATTCTCGTAAACCGATTTGCCAAGGCTTGAACATCAACTGCAAATGGCCTCTCCTCAACTGGAATGTATGCCAAGCTCCCCACACTCACCGCCTTTTGGCTCAAAGCATTGGCTACTACATTGGCCTTCCCCGGGTGATATAGTATGGTAATATCATAATCCTTAAGTAACTCTAGCCACCTCCGCTGCCTCAAATTAAGATCCTTTTGCTTGAACAAATGCTGAAGATTACGATAATCAGTGAATACCTCACAAGATACGCCATACAAGTAATGCCTCCAAATCTTCAATGCTTGAACTATAGCAGCTAACTCCAAATCATGAACGGGGTATATCTGCTCATGGGGCTTCAACTGATGGGAAGCATAAGCGATAACTCTACCCTCCTGCATCAATACATAACTAATCCCAACTCGCAAAGCATCATAATACACGGTGTATGAACCTAAAGCTGATAGCAAAACCAACACTGGAGCTGTGGTCAAAGCTGTCTTGAGCTTCTGCAAGCTCTCCTCACACTCATCCGACCATACAAATGAAACACCTTTCTGAGTCAACTTAGTCAAGGGCGATGCAATAGAGGAAAAACCCTGAACAAACTGGCGATAATAGCCTACCAACCCAAGAAAACTACGAATCTCTGTGGCTGAGGATGGTCTAGGCTAACTTTACGCCGCCTCTATCTTCTTCGGGTCAACCTGAATACCCTTGTTGGACACCACGTACCACAGGAAAGCCACTGAACTGAGCCAAAACTCACACTTGGAAAACTTCGCATAAAGCCTCTCCTCCCTCAATCTCTACAATATAACCCACAAATGCTGTGCGTGCTCCTCCTGACTATGCAAGTATACCAGGATATTGTCAATGAACACAATGACAAATTAATCCAGATAAGGCAAAAATACACTATTCATCAAATGCATGAACGCTACTGGGGCATTGGCCAGTCCGAAAGACATGACAAGAAACTCATACTGACCATATCTAGTCCTAAAAGCAGTCTTATGAATATTTGAATCCCTGATCTTCAATTGGTGATAACCCGAACGAAGATCAATCTTGGAGAACACCCTCTCTCCCTGAAGTTGTTCAAATAAATCATCAATATGAGGCAGGGGATACTTGTTCTTCACTGTTGCTTTGTTAAATTGCCTATAATCGATGCACATTCTCATTGTGTCATCCTTCTTCTTCACAAACAGAACGGGTACATCTCAAGGTGACACACTAGGCTGAATGAACCCCTTATCTAGGAGCTCCTGAAGCTGCTCCTTCAATTCTTTCAACTCCGCTGGTGCCATACGATATGACAGAATAGAGATGGGCTAAGGTCCCATCACCAGGTCAATACAAAAATCAATATCCCTGTCCAGTGGCATGCCCAGTAGGTCTACAAGAAATACATCGGGAAAATCCCTCACAATCGGAACACACTCAATGCTAGGAGTCTCAGCTCCAACATCCCTCACAAACGCCAAATAGGAAAGACAACCCTTCCCAACCATGCGCTGGGCCTTCAAGAAAGAAATGACTTTACTAGGAACATAATCAGTCACACCACGCCACTCGATTCGCGGTACACACGGAATAGCCAAAGTGACTATCTTAGCGTGACAGTATAGAATAACATGACATGGAGATAACCAATCCATGCCAAGAATAACGTCAGTCTACCATGCTCAATAGCAATCAATCAACTCGGGTCTCTAGACCCCCAATAATCACAACACATGATCTGGTACACACGGTCCACAACAATAGTATCTCCTACCGGGGTAGACACATGAACAGGTAAAGAAAGAGACTCCCGGGGAATATCCAAATAACAAGAAAAGTATGAAGACACATAAGAATAGGTGGAACCAGGATCAAATAATACTGAGGCATCTCTGTGGCAGACTGAAACAATACATGTAATGACAGCGTCTAAGGCAATGGCATCTGTCCTGCCCGGCAAAGCATAGAAACGAGCCTGGCCACCGCCTGATCGACCTCTACCTCTAGGACGACCCCTGGCAGCCTGATCTCCACCCCTAGCTGGCTGGGTGGGTGATGATGTAATTGGAGTAGAAGTCGAGGGCTGACCCCTCTGCTGATGCTGACTGCCACGAACTCAAGGGCACTGCCTCCTCAAGTGAAAAAACTCTCCGCAATCATAACAGCTGCCCGGTGCTGGAGATGGGGACTTAAGGGAACCCCTCACACCGAAGTGACTAGCAGATGCACTCAGCACAGAAGAACCTTCAGCTGATGGGGCATGAGATGAACTCTAAGCTAGGAGGGTGCTGAGTGAAGACTGGCCCTGCTGGTACCCATGATGACCACGACCTGAAGATCCTCCACAATACTCTGGACGAGCCGACTGAGCAGGCCTGAAAGAACGACCTCTACCATGCTGGAACAGGCCCCTCGAAGGAGCACCACTGTAATTGCTCGATCTACGAGGCCTCTTGGCCTCCCTCTCCTCTCGCTCTCTACGGCGAACTGACTCGATCTCACGAGCAATATCCACCACCTCCTCAAACGTAGCACCCAATACTCTCTCTCTAGTCATCAAAATAAGGAGATGGTAGTTAAGGCCATCCATAAATCTCCTGATCCTCTCACGATCTGACGGAACCATTCAAATAACATGAAGGGCTAACAATGAAAACCTCATCTCTTACTTAGTCACTGTTATATCCCCCTACTTCAACCACTCAAACTGCCTTCGTAGCTCCTCTTCGCGGGACTGAGGTACATACTTCTCCAGGAAAAGAGCGGAGAACTGCAGCCAAGAAAGGGGTACTGCACCGACAGGCCTACGCCTCTCAAAGTCCTCCCACCAAGTAAGAGCAGCCATGGTAAACTGAAATGTGGTAAATGCCACACCACTCGACTCAAGGATCCCCGCAATATGGAGCATAGGCTGACACCTGGCAATAAAACCCTGGGCATCCTCGCCTTCAGCACCACTGAATGTCGGAGGCTAGAGCTTATCGAACCTCTCGAGATGACGATGCTCATTGTTTGGCATAGCTAGAATCATGAAGCCCTGAGCTGGTGCGACCTGCTGAGCTAGAGGTACCTCTAGTGTCTATAGTCCTTGCACCACCTGCTCAGGTGTGCGAGCAGTGGGGTTCTTATTGCCTCCCCTAGCCTGCGAAGTATCTACTGCTGCTACTATGGTGGCTGAAACGGCCTGAGCTAGGCCAGTGCAAACTGATAATATCTATGCCAAGGCCTCCTAAAGACTCGGAATCACGATAGGCACAGCTGGTGCCTGAATAGGTGATGCTGGTGTGTCCACAGCTGGAGCCTGATCCTAAGCTAGAGCAACTGGTGGATCAACAGGTGCTGCCCTGGCTGCTCTGCCTCTGCCACAACCACAACCGCGTCCACGACCTCTTGTGGCCTTAGTAGGTGGTACTGGTGGTCGTCCACCACGTCTGGTAGCTCCTGTCCTCACCATTTATGAGAGAATAGAATAATCACTACTAGAAATTAGTCCTATGGTGACGGTTCCAAAACCGTTGCTGTAGGAATTCAAACCGTTGTCGTAGAGGTACTGCGACGCTTTTAAGGCCACTACAACAGGTATCGTCGTAATAGAGCTATAGGGACGGTTCTGTGTAACGGTTTTATAACTAATGCATAAGATAGCCTATTGCAACGGTTATTCTATGAATGATATTGCGACGATTCTTTACTCTATAGAACGGTTAAAAACCGTTGCAGTAGAGTTCAAACTGTAGTTCAGGCTATTGCTACAGTTATTTTATAATATTGCAGCGGTTACTTAATGCTAATGCGACGATTACGTTATACTATTGCAACAGTCACTTTTGGCCTATGCGATTGAGGGCTCATGCTATTGCAACGGTTATAGTGATATATTGCAACGGTTATTTTCTGGGCTACTGCAACTCCTACCATAACTTTTTTGCAACAGTTATACAAACTAACAATATGTAACCTACCTTGAAATATATATAATCTGCAAGAAAATTCATTTTTAAACAAAATCAGAATCCATAATAGGAGTAATATCCATAAAAGCAAAATATTTAATAATATCTGCCAGTGAATTGGAACACATAAGTTTCCAAAGTGTACAAAGATAAAATATTTCTAGTTTCATCATGAATCAACCTAATACTCCTAAGTAAGATCTTTAGTACTTTGGTCTCCTACTTAAAGTTCGCCACCTACAAATAATCAAAAAATAAATAATTTAGCAAAAGTTCTATAAAAGGATTTCATTTAAAGATATATATTATGTCGTGACACATTGCTCTCACCAAATAAAGCAGATTAGAGGAAACATTTTCCAGTTATGAAGAAACTGAATTTGAATGTTGTTTTGCTAACCTAGGCAAATGGACAGACTGGGTTTAACTTAAAAAGATATATCATGTGAGAATTAGGAAGAAATTGTGCTGCTGTGTTATACAAGTGAAAAACCACCACTTAGAGCCCATGTATGAGCCTTTGAACCATCCTGCGCACTAACTTCTTCTAATCTACTATTTAAAGACAAGAAATAGGAAAAAGACAACTCAATACCACATAAGTTGTCATGTCAACTATCTAAATTCAATCAGATTGAGGAATGGTACAATCAACTTGAGTCAACGAACCAATACTCAATATCATCTCGGCTGGTTCTTATGAGAGAGCAAAGATGGTTTTGAGGTATCCCCTAGCAAAGTAGGTAAGTTACATTGAATAAGCATGTGACATTTCTGAAAACCCAGGTTCCTGGACAAACACTAAGATAACTCTATCATTTTTGCATTTCTCTTAACATAGAAATATATAGCTATGAAACGGCTACAAATGAAGTTCATTTTCTGAAAATTTTGGAGCACAATTTGAAGGAGACAACATGGTAAGCTTAAACAAATTGACAAATACACAAGTCCAAACCCACATGTGTCCCCTCTAACTTGGTGCCAAAATTCATATGGACACCTCAACTTAGCTATATTTCATTTAAACACTCCAACTATGTTTTAACTGTTCCACTTAAACACAATTTACAAACTTAAATCCTTGTAACTTATACGGCCAACAAAAAGTTAAAATTGTTTTATCTAAGCACCTATCCTAGAAATTGATATAAAGAAGCCACATACAGGATGCTCTTCTCAACCATCAGACCTACACCCTCGACTCAGTCGACCTCTCACATGACTTCTTTAAGCTACCAATATACCATCAATCAACTTATCCTTTTTTTTAGCCCCCCCAATTAGTAGTTTCATATTAATGGAGAGAAAAAACAAAAGAACATCGTAAGTCCATTGCAGCATAGTGGAACTCTTGAAGCCAAATTTTTGTTTGTTGAACAGAAGAAACTATGCAACTCAAAATAACTTACACTCTGCAATAGAATATTAGAACCTAAAAACCTATAGTTGCTTGATAATTTAATAGGGACGGGAACGGGGAGAGATTCTGATTTTGTATGAGACCTTAACTTATCAATTCAGAGCTTGGTGTGCCTTAAACTTGCATAATAAATGATGCAGTCCTAATTTTGCTAGGTAATTCAAGGAGTTCACAAAATTAAGTCTGGACAGAACCCTGTTGCTTGGGTTCTTGAAGTGACTTCTACAGCGGAAGAAAATTGCCTCGGCATAGATTTTGCGGACGTTTATCAGAAATCAACATTATATAGGTATCTCTGTGTGTGAGAGAGAGAGAGAGAGATTAAGAAATATCTGATTTTTGCTTTTTTTAATTAACTTTGTTTTGGTCAATTCAGGTAAAATGAGGAAATGGCTGAAAGTTTAAGCAAGCCAGAAGAAGATTCAGTTTAACTAAATTTCCCAAGCAAGTACTCTAAGTCCTTTTTTTGGCAGTTTCTTGCATGTCTTTGGAAGCAAAACCTGTCCTACTGGAGAAATCTGCAGTATACTGATTTCAAAGCAAATTTTATGGAAACTACTCATTATTTTAGGATTTTGCTTCAATTTCAAATTATCATTGACGTATCTTCTAAAAAAAATTATTTTTATTTTCAATTTATAACTGCATTTTAACCAATGTAAATGGGACCGATTCCCGTAACTTCCCTTCAGATTTTTTAGTGGGGTTCAATTGCCTCTAAAAATTTGAGACGACATGGAGGGGCCACTAACAAATACGGTAATACTATGGTTAGAAATCTCAACCCGACACAAAATGTAGGGAGAAATAGTGAAGGAACCATTAAAAGTCTAATACATCTTGATGAGGGTGCTTATTCGACTAATACACAGCCAGTAGGGAAGAAAATGAACTTGTAGGTACTATTCTATAAAAACATGTTCAACGATTCAATATGAGAAAGAGATGTGAGGAGTTTATTGTTGTTATAACATATGGGATTTGGTAATATAATTGATGAAGAAGCAATTGAAAATTACAATAAAAGGATGGAATAAATTTTAAAATTAGCAAATTCTCCTTCAAAGAAAGATGCACATCATAAAGACAGTAAAGTGCAAGTCATAGAAAATGCATCTTCAGGTGTTCTGCTATCGAAGCAAAAGGGAAAGATTCCAGTTTTCAATTAGACTACTCTAGCAGCAAGAATACTAAACTACATCCCTCAAGAATAGCAACAAGTATATAAAACAATGCGACTACACTTGAGAACATATAAGGTGACATAGCACAATATTAAATAATAAAGTACATATACCTCAACTACCCAAAAAATATTTTGTTGATCTAAGGAACCACATAAAATCCACAACCCATATATTTAATTAAGAAAATGGCAGATCAAACAGTTTCTACTACAAAAAGTATATGAACAAGAAGCAAATTCTTTTACAAAAGATACATGAACGGAAGTCAACACAGGTAGAAACAAGTTATGCCAGAATTTTGGGCAGAAATTGAAAAAATTGGGCAGAATTTTTTTAGAAAAAATTCGCCAGTATTTCGGTACTTTTTGGACGTTTAGAAAGAAAAAGAAAAAGAAGAAGAAGGAGCAGAAGAAGAATCAACAACAATAGTAAAATTCAATATATATATTAACAAATATCAGCAGCTCTACAGTTGTAAAAACAAAAATTTTAGCCTGGGAATAAAGTGATGCTAACCTTGATTGTTCCTACCTGTAGATGGTCGACGGATTAGTTGATTAGCAGCTTGTGGTGCAGAGGTAGCTTCTCCTAGTGACGACACAAACAATGTTGCTAGTACGTTTGGATTAATTAATCCTGCCTGCTGAAGTTGAGCAATTATATCTGCTGTAGTTTCTTGTCGCATAGTTCTCTTTTGTTCCTCCATTTGTCCCTCCATATTTTGAATCCTTTCTTGCATTTCTTGCACTGTATCATTTGTGGCATTTGAAGTTTGCATGAACTGGCCCACTTTTCCTTTTAAAGTAGTCTTTGTAACCCCCCATCCATATAATCTTAAACGTCCTGGATGTTCAGGACCCATGACAGATGAAAATGCATCAACAGACTCACTGCCATATATACTTTGTTGTGTTTCAATTTTTTCCATTTCAGCCTAACAAAACAAATTCAACAAAAGAATTAAAGTAAATAAAAAATAAGGAAGAAGAATAAATAAAATGATCTCATCTAAAACTTGCATATAGATAACATTCATACAATTTTACTAGTTATATTTTCGTCTGTGTCCTTGTGCACACGCCCAGGTTTTCTTGATCTTGTGGCCACAAACATCTCCTTAAGTGATACAGGTTTCTTTGTTTTTTCCTAGTTGCGCGAAAATGGATATAAGAGATCTTTAAAAAATATAATAGATATAATAATAAATAATTATACACACCAATTCATTACGGATTAAAGCAAAACTTGTTTTGCCAGTAGTGTGTGGATCCGTCAACTTTTTTTGATTCTCCTTGTTGATTTCGGATGATCTCTGCAAATAAAATGGATCAATACAATACAATAAACAAAAATAGTTATAGCTATATGCTGCAGCGACTAAGCTTGTTGGGATACTTTTCGTTGAACTTGATAACCAATCTATGGAGTTCTTATTTCAAACTTTTCCTTATCTTGAGAGTATTCCAAGCAAAAAACACTAGCAACTATATCAAAAGAACCATGAGATGCACAGAACCGTCATCATGGTTTATATACGGATTGTAACTATTGTCCAGATCATGGTTTATATTTACATGTAGTTTATCAGAACTCCAATTTTTAAGGAGATCTTTAAATTTATATTCTGGTATATAATCGGGCCTTTTTGCCATTCGAACTTTATCATTTTGATAGACATCATAATGATCTTTCTTTAATTGACTTTTATGCCTTCTCCAAGCATTTCCAATTGAAAATAAAGTCCATGTTTTTGCAGCATCAGGAATATCATACTTCAACTACAATTTGATTTTATTTGATTAGCAGAAATTGTAACATACTTTTAACAAATAACTGAACTTTTGAATCGGAACTTCAAACCTTAGTATATGTCCATAAATCGTCTTTTGTATCCATTTTCCTCCAATCCAATATATGCAGCGGCCAAAGAATTGCAGTCCTTGCCAATGTACCGAAGAATCTAGCAAACTCTTTATATCTTCTTTAGCAGGACCAATGGGCTGATTCAAATTATTAAGTGTGATCACCTTACGCGTATTTCGGCTATGGACAATATGCTTTTGTGTCCTGCCTCTTTTTTTGTGGAGTTACAGGACCAGAAACTACAACAAAATACAAAAAATCAGAGGTGATGGTTGAATTCAGTAAGATTCTAAGTTATGTAGACTTACCTTGTTCTTCAGATCATTCATTAGCTATAGGAGTGGTAGAATCTAGTTGCATCTGCTCATCTACAATGTGCCCCTCTACAAATTGCTCCTCTACATGTCGTTCATTTGCTTCAGATCGTTCTCCTATTGTTGGTTGTTCTTCAATTAGTTTTAGAAGATGATCTTTCTCTGACCGTATAGCTTGAACGGTTTCTTTTGTTGTCAATGACATTCTCTTTTTTTTTTGCCAAACATGATAAACTTACAGCTTGAACATATGACGGGTTTTTTCCTTTTTTATTTTTTCTTGAAGACCTTTCTTGACCCATGACATCTAAATCTGTGTAAGTTTAGACAATGAGATTAGACAATGGAACATAACAAAGAAAAAAAGGAAGAAAAGGCATAAAATAGAAATTTTGTGTCACTTACTTGAAAGAGAAACTTTATGCAACTTACTTGAATCTACAATCAGTAACAATTGCTGGTATAAAACCTGTAAAATTGAAGCAATTCAATATAGTGCTGTAAGGAAAAAAACAAATGTAAAAAGTCTAAAAGCATACAAACAAGAAAAACAATCACATAATATTTCTAAAAACTGGCATTATTACTCACTAAAAAACAATGACGACTATGTATTTAAAGAAGTTCATAAGATCATTTATCAATCACCAGCCTCCATCCAATCCCAATCAGTATCATCATACTCATCTTCCTCTTCCGATGTTTCCATAGTTATATCTTCTGGTTGAGAAGGCATATCAATGATATCAGCAGGTATATCATCTCTCGACCATCTGGAATCTACGTTGAGTAATATATTTGAAGATTCAACATCATCATTAGGCTCTCTCCAAAATGTTTCTCCAATATTAGGACAATTATCTTCTTCCAAATTATACAAATCAACAGGGACTTTATTCCTTGCATAATAAATATCTTTATCAATTGGATCCTCCACATAATAAGCTTGATGTACTTGAGATGCTAGCACAAAAGTATCATTTGTACTGCATTTTTTGTAAAAGTACACCTGCGTTAATCCATATCCATCAATTTCATTGTGAAACCAATCACATCTAAATAGTACAACACTAAAATTGTCCCAATAATTAATTTCAATTATATCCCGAATATCTCCATAGCAGATAACCATTTCACCAATGGGATTTTGGTCCCTAGCACTAGCAAAACTATCTGTTGTTGCTGACAAAGTCACTCCATTATTTTGAGTCTTGCATGGAGCATCTTGTTCCATTGTATGAAATCGATATCCATTAATGAAATAGGCAGTATATCTTTTAGCCACTGTGTTAGGCCCTTTAGCTAGCCATCTTAAATGATTGGGCACTTCAACATTTTTAACTTTCTCTCTAAGCCAATTTTTGAATTCTCGACTATGAATTCTTGCTTTTAGCTATGCATTTCATTTAGTATGATTTTCAATGAAATTCTTATGTTCCCTGTAAATATAAATATAAAATTTAATCGTTAGACCATAGGAGATACTGTTTAAAATATCTTATCATGAAAAAAATAAAGTTTAAACTACAAATGACAGTTATATATTTTATCTTACATGATAAATGCCTCAACTTGTTCATCTCCAGTATTGAACAAAACATATCGATGTGCTTCAGACCATAACTGTAAATCCATGTCAAAAGTTTTGCCTTTCCTTTTATTCTTACTTCGATTGGATGGCCTATATTACAAAATATAGGTGAAGAATCATCTCCGTCTATTTGAATGCCTTCATCATCTTCAGTTTGATAGCGACTGAATCTTGTCTTCACCACATCATGTAAGTATCTCGAACAAAGGTTCAAGCACTCTTCTGCCAAAAATCCCTCTGCTATTGTTGCTTCTGGATGAGTTTGATTACGAACAAACGCTTTGTACTTACATAGGCTTCTCTCTGAGGGATACATCCAACGCAAATGAGTCGGATTGCCAAGATTAATTTCATTCACAAAATGGATAGTGAAATGTGCCATTATATCAAAAATGTTGGCGTGAAAATTATTTCGAGGTCATATGCTATATCTATAATTTCAGGCTGCATTTTATAAAGATCACTTTGCCTTATAACTTTACTACATATGGTTCTAAAATAATTTCTCAACCTAATCAAGGCCAAAGAGACTTTCTTGGGTAACACTTTTATAACCGCAACTTGGAGCAAGTAATGCATTATAAAATGAGCATCATGGCTTTTGTATCATGATATTTTCATCTCCTCCACTTGCACTTGATGTGATATATTTGAGGCACACTCTTTTGGTAATTTGGCATTCATTAAGACGGTGCAAAATAATCTTTTTTCTTCCGGTTTCATGGAGTAACAAGCTTTAGCTAGATGAACTTTTCCATTTTTATCACCTTTTAATGGTTGTAGCTCCTTGCGTATCCACATTTCTTGCAAGTCATATCAAAAATTTACATGATCCTTGGACTTTCCAGGTATATCTAACAAAGTCCCGAGCAAACTATCACATATGTTCTTCTCTATATGCATCATATCAAGATTGTGCCTCAATTTACTATGTGCCCAATATGAAAATTCCAAAAAGATGGCTCTTTTCTTCCATGGACCGTCATTACGCTGAGGCCTTTTCTTTTGGCCTTTCCCAAAGATATTATTGAATTCACATAGTTCTTCTAGCACTTCTATCCCCGATAAGGGAGTAGGCATGGCTCGATGCTCCTCTCCACCATTGAATGATTTCTTATCTTTCCTAAATGGATGATCATGCGGTAAAAATGCCTGATGCCCCAAGTAACACATCTTACGACTATGTTTGAGGTATGGAGAGAAAGTATCATAATTACAAGTGGGGCATGCCTATCTCCCCTTGCTGCTCCATCTGGAAAGCATTGATAATGCTAAAAAATCACTAACGGTCCACAATAAGGCTGCACGCATTAAAAATATTTGGTTAGTTTCAGCATCATATGTTTCTACTCCCTTTTCCCACAGTTCCTTCAACTCAGCAATTAGTGGTTGTAGGTACACATCTATATCCTTTCCTGGAGATGATGGACCTGGAATGATCATTGACAACATTATATACTCCGGCTTCATGCAAATCCATGGTGATAAATTATAGTTCATTAACATGACTAGCCGTGTACTATGGAAAATGCTCATGGTTCGAAATAGGTTAAAACCATCACTCGAAATACCCAATCTAACACTACGAGGATCTTTAGAAAAGTCCGGGTGCAACAAGTCAAAATCCTTCCAAGCTTCCGCATCAGCAGGATGTCTTATATTTCCATATTTGGGTCGTTCAGTAGCATGCCATCTCATTGCTACAACTGTTTCAGAACACATGAATATCCTCTGAAGCCTAGGCTTTAAACAAAAGTACCTTAAAACCTTTGCAGCAACTTTGGTGTTCCTATTAATCAAGCCATTACGCATATTCTTCCATCTAGAAGATCCACTCATAGAGCAATTATCTATCTTTACATTCTCATTCCAAAATAACATGCAATCGTTGGGGCATGTATGTATTTTATCATAATAAAGACCCAAATCTTTTATCATATTTTTTGCCTTGTGAAAAGACTCAGGTAACTTAGCAAATGGAAAAGCCTCTTTTATCAAGTCTAACAAGTCAGAAAATGCTACATTATTCAACCCATGAATTCATTTAAACAAGAACAACCGAAAGGTAAAATCCAGTTTAGAGAAACTGTCATACCCTAGATACAGCTCTTGTTTTCCTTCCTCCACCAATTCAAAAAATCTATTTGCATCTTTAGATGGTCCCTCTCTCACCCCTTCATGGCTCAAGTCACCGTCTACATTTCTAAAATTATCATGAAGTGGACCATAAATATCGTCATGCATATCCGAACTATCATTATCATTGGTTGGATGTGGCAAATCTCTCGAAGAAAATCCTTCTCCGTGAAAAACCCATTCGGTGTATCCATATGTGAACCCATAAGTAACTAAGTGATCCTCCACCATATTTCTATAATGCCAATAACGATTAAAGTATTGTTTATAGGGGCATAATATTTCATTTCCTTGGGAAGATCATTCAAACACTTTATCAAGAATATCATTTACTCCATGAATATAATCATCGGTGAATCTTCAAAGACCCATCCAACTTTTATCTCCATTACTCATTGAATATCCTATGAGACACATAAGCAAATCAACAATTAGTAATCCTTGTTCCAGTAAGCTACAATTGTAGCATTCATGTGATGTTGTATCAGTAAACCATTTAATAATTACTTCCCACTATTCCAAACTAGTTGTAAATATTTATTGCAAAGCTGGAAGCCACAAGGAGTGCTAGACAAGTGAATAATTTAAACAGAAAAGAGAAGACAGAATAGTAATAACCCCTAACTTGAACACAAGAATAGATATTGTATTAGGATCAACTTAAAGTAAGGCGATGTATAGAGTTCAAATTAAACATAATCATGCAAGGTCAAAGTCGAAGTAATCAGTCTTTCTTGAAATAGTATATGGTTAATAATAATATTTTTTAAAAATAAAATATTAATTTGAAGTGTCTTTTCAAAGAAGGTTGTGTCCTTTGAATCTAACGCTTACTAACAAGTCCCTATTAAAGAAGGATAATGGAATTATATGTTGCAATTTTATTATACGGTATGATCAGAATCTTTATTCAAAAGGATCTCTTTGAAAATGGTCTAGAAATGTTTTGTAGAAAAGATTGGTAACTCAGGACTATGCTTTGATTTCACCAGTACTCTTGTTTAATTGTTTATATTTAGTTTTTGCATACATGGTGCATTTCTCATAATTTTTGCGCTTTGTATCATAAAATGTGAAATTATTAACTGAAATGTCACCTGCCATTTGATAAAAAGAATATGATGTTGAGCATTTCAGCGAGATGCCTCGCATTGTGCAAGCTTTCAATAAGCAAATATATCAGGAGAAAGATTGCAAATTAAATATTACTCCTATTGAGTGCAGGAGCGGTGATAAAAAACTGAACCAAAAAAAAAAAGAAAAAAAAAAGAAAGAAGAAGAAAAGTGAAGAAAAAACAGCGCAACACAACCTATGTTCTGTTGCATTAGCAACGACCAACAACAAAGCCCAAAAAAATAGAAAGAAGAAGAAAAGAAGAAGAAAGAAAAAAAAGAGAAAAATTCGATGAAGTCACAGAACAAAAACTCGAAGAAAGAAGAAAGGAGATGAAAGAACGAGAAGAAAGAAGAAAAGAGATGACGAGAAGCATACCTGATGAAGAAACTTGAAGAAGAAAGGAAACGACTGGTCTGCTGTAGACTAGAAGGAGAAAGAGTAAAGAAATAGCGTCCCCTAATTTTTGTTTTACCAGATCGCTGTTGCTGTATCCTTCTTTTCTTTTTTGCAAAAATGCAATGCTACAGCCCGCCACACGCTATAGAGAGGCAGAGGCACTCGATAATACCATTTTCAGCTTCCTGCAAAAATTTGAGAATACATAAATCAGTTAACTTTGTTCTTTCAGGAAATCAAGAATTTGAAGTTTAAAGAACTTTCCCCAGAAGAAAGTGCAGAGCAAGTATAAGCAACTGCAAATATTAAAAAACAAGTTGAAGCACAAGAGAGACATGTTTTTCATTTTTTTTAGAGTTGTTTAAAGATGTTCTCACCAGTACATGAATTTTGTTCTCTTTTGTTAGGAGTTGACAACATACTGTCGTACAAATTGGATAGGTATATTCTTATAATATGACATTTTAGTTCTTTCTAATAGATAATGAATTTATATGAACATATATATAATCGTGCTAGACAAACTATTTCATGGTTTGAACTAGTTGATAATTCAACAGGTGTGGGTGCTTCCATGGAAGAAAATAATGTAGATGTTATGGAATTGGAGTATATTGCTTCAACAGGGTATAAGTAGAGGAATTTAGAGGCCAAACAACCCCATGTTTCAGCTGTAATGAAGCAGACAAAAATAAAATTGTGAATCCTACTGTTACATTGAAAAATATTGTACACCGGATATCTGATAAGGCTGATCAGTCAGCTTTGCAAGAGAGAAGTTCGACCCTGCTCGTTTGACCTATGGCAGCACATGAAATAGCTGAACAAGCAGCTTCTACTTTTTCTATCGTGAACACTGAAAATGTTGTTGCTATGGAAAATGCAGCAGAAACTATACCAACACTGTATTTTTCCAATCCATAAGTTGCTATACCGGTGCTATTACCCCCCTTATTTGTACTTTTCCTAATTGTTCTATTTTCTTTTCTTTTATTAATAAAAAACTAGCCCTAGGCGCTTGCCTAGCGGATTACCAAAAAAAATCATCTATAAGCTCATGGTCATGGCCCATGGGTGAAGTTATATCAACATAAATTTTATTCTTCAACATTGAGTTTAACATTCTGAAGCAAGATCAACTTGTAAGGGAACAACGTAATTAACCAAAGAGATCTGAAAGAATAATGCGTACAAGGAGAGCATGAGATAGGATCGCTTTGGCATGGATAGCTCAAGAGGGCCTAGCTCTCTGTTTTTCCAGCATTAGCTTCCGAAAGCAAAGGTTCAAGTTCTCCTTTCCGATACAGCTTAATAGTATCTGTACCCAAAGAAAAAAAAACAGCATTAATCCAACTCCTCCGACAAGTTTTTTCATGTTCCAATAATTATGGATGGTATTCAATTATTCAACAGTAGTTGGAATTAATTGCAAGATTGCAAAGAATGTCTAGAGACTTGAACTATAAGAGGCACTCTAGTGTTCATCAGCTATAAAGCTTTTTCTTCACTAATTCAGCACAACTTCTGTAGATACGACATACAATACCAACCACTCAATTTTTATAGTAATCCTCAAGAGCCTGTTGCTAACGGTCTACAAATAGTCTAGCAAGATACTTAATAACTAAAATTCTTCACAAGGTCGACAATGTGTAATAGGTATAAACTTGAGAATCAAGTCAACTCATTCACCATAATCCAAAAATTGTATGTATGTCTTATAGTTATTCTCAAATCTATCAGGCTACTCACAATAGCTATAGCAGTAAATAATCTATATAGCTGGCCAGTTATTACATTTTTCACAATCAAATAATTTGCCTTGATACAATATCCCTTTTTCTGGTAACTGGGGAATTCCATTAGCTGTTCCCAAGTTGCTAATTTAAGCAACATTTGCAGCATCAATCGCAACAAAGATGAGTAAAGAACACAATAGCCAAAAAACCAAAAAACCAACAAAAAAAATAAAATTCCCATACATATGCAGCAATTTTCTCTAACTCTCCCAACTTTGAATTTTTCTACTTATGTTTTACAACACCGTCGATCCCAACAATGGAGTTTTGAAGGGTATTTGTCACTTTAATTCCTCCCAAACAGCAGTAAATTCAATGTTCAGTACAAAATAAACTTCGAATAAAATTTTAGCTCAAAGAATTCAAACCCAGTTTCTCAAACTCCAATTTGACTAAAACCCAAAATTTAAGCAGTCTTCTGTGATTTTTTATCAAAGATTTTTTCACTAAAAACTCAAATCTTCACCAAATTTGAGATAAAAAAAACTTTAAACCACACTAAAACTAAAAATCAAACATAAATTAGAACAAAAGACAGTAACTTCATAAAAACCCATTTGTGTATTCTTCAAGCTTCTCCAAAAACAGTTGAATGAAAAATCTAGAGATGTGGAATTTATAAGTTATGGAGGAGAGCATGCAGACCTATTGTGGTAGAGAGCAATATGAAATGATCTCCTTTCCTGGTCGAAATCCTTCAGTGATGGAAATCCTTCGCTGGATTTTGAGGCGTTTTTCTCTTGAAGAAGCTGGAGGGTTTTTTGTTCTAGTGAATCAAAGATATCGAAAAGAGGTAAGAAGACCCCTCTTTTAGTTTGATACATGTAATTTCAGTATTTTTAAGTTATTATTTAATTATAAAAAGGAGCATTCGCGGGTTTAGTGAAATAATTGGAGGGAAATTAAATCCTCTTTTTAAGAAAGAGTCGTCCCTACAGAGTTATTTTACCAAACTGTCTCCATAGACAGGTATGTGGCAATGGTTATTGTACTACTGCGACAGTTTAGTTTTAGTACTATCTTAATAGGCTCAAAAGGATATTAGGACGGTTATAACCCTTGCAATAGACCATCTATTGCAAGGGTTATATAACCGTTGCTAAATAACCGATGCAATAGGTTTATTTTCTAGTAGTGAATAGAAGTTTAGTTATCAATTCAATAAAGTCGCATGACAAGAATTTTAAGAATATAAAGTTTTCCTAAAGGTTCTGCAGCCTCCTGGGGATAAATATAGACATCTCCGTACCGATCAACGAGACTCTACCAACCGGCTCATGACTCACGAGACCGAGCAACCTAGGCTCTGATACAAACTTGTCACGACCCCAACCCCGATCATGATGGCGCCCAACACACTGCTAGGCAAGCCTGACCAATTTAATAACCTCAGCAATTGTATGCAGTTCATAAATTAATTAACACAGACAAATTACTAAGTCATCATGCTGAAATTCTGAAATAGAGTTAAAACATGCGGAAATACCAAATGCCAATGCTACTACATAGCCCAAAGAATCCGGTGTCACAAATCTGAGTCTCTAATATATGAGTATCAACCTACTACATATCGTTCTAAAGAAATGCAAAAATAAAATAATAAGATAGACGGGAAGATTAGGACTGCGGATATCATGCAGCAACCTTGATACTCCCGGATAAGCTACTCGGTAGAGAAGTCCTCACTCAGCCTCAGATGCACCAGGATCTGCACGCAAGGTGCAAGGAGTAATGTGAGTACTCCGACCCAGTGAGTAATAAACATAAATAAAGGCTGAGAATAAGAAATCCTGAATAGGCACAAAGTAATTCTATGAATGCAGCAATTTAAACCAAGTAACATAAAGTCTGTAAACCAATGAAAACAATTAAGGAAATACTGCAACAGATAAGTAAGTAAATAATAGTCAAATATGAAATGCAACACATAGTCCGGTACTATCTAGTACCCACTGCGGCATGCAGCCCGCTCCATTTATTTATCGTCGACGGCGCTCACTGGGGTGTGCAGACTCCGAGAGGGGCCCCTTACGGTCCAAGCGCAGTATAAATCCATCTCATGGCATCAACTAGGCCCTCAGCCTCATATCAATATCAGTATAATACCGCTGCAGCGTGCAGCCCGATCCCATACTCAGTCCAGAATCACATAGGCCTCTCAGGCACAATAATATATAAATATTCAGCCCAAACTTCATTAGAAATATTATTTAAGTTTCAAGTTTGAAAAAAAAGTGGCTGAGTTTGCAAAACAGTATTAAATACTGGGAATGAGTTCAATTATATGTAAAAATGGTAAGAAACTAGTAATAGCAATCCCTGAAGGATTCAATCAATTGGCGCGAAGCCCAAATATGACAATCTGCTCAAATCATAATGATAACAGGTGATATTCAATCAAATTATGCAGTAAATTCATCTATCAGGACGGACCAAGTCACAATCCCTAACGGTGCTCTACCCCATGCTCGCTATCCGGCGTGCAAGTCACCTGAATATAGCACTAGGATGTGCAAATTCGGGGTATCAAACCCTTAGGACATCATTTACATCTATTACTCACCTCAAGCCGGCCAAAATCCTTACTCGCTATGCCCTTGCCTTTCAAATAGACCTCTTCGCGCGTCGAATCTGATCAAAACCACTATGAATACGTCACAATATTACAATGGAACAATACCCATTCGAAAACAATCGAAAAATAGCAAACATCTCAAAATTAGCAAAACCCGAGCCCCAGTCCTACTTCTCAAAATTTAGAAAATTTAACATCAACGGATTCCTTATCTCGACACGAGTCCATACATACCAAGAACTCCCAAATCCGAGCTCAAATGACCCATCAAATCCCAATTTGGAATATTAAATTTCAAGCCCTAGTTCTTCCCCTTTTTGCTAAGTTTTCATGAATTTCTAGGTTGATTCTACAAATTAAATCATGTTTTTAGTTCATAGAACTCACCTCCAATCAATCACAATCGAAACCCTCTTCAATTCTCGTCCAAAAGCTCTCAAGGATGCTCAACAATGGTGAAAATAACGCTTAGCTCGCGGATTAAATATTATTAAAAAACCTTCTGTCCAGGCCTCTTTTCCTCTATGCGATCGCAGCCCCAGGCTTGCGATCGCAGTGCACAAAATTCAAACTCCAAAATTAACACTACGCGATCGCATAAACATCCCTTCAATCGCAATGACAAAACACTTTACCTTATGCGATCGCGGACTCACCCACGCGATCGCGATGAACAAAAATCAAAACTCCCAAGATTCCTCTATGCGATCGTACTAACTCTCCCGCGATCGTACTGCATGAACTCTTGACTCTACGCGATCGCGAACACAACCCTGCGATCGCATTGAACAACTGACCAGCCCCTCAAAAAATCCTTCTATGTGATCGCAAAGCCTCTCCTGTGATCGCATAGAGTGAAACTCTTCAGCACTGAGCTGCAATTTTCTGCAGCATCCAAAGTCCCAAAAACCTTCCATTAGCCATCCGAAAACACCCCGATACCCCCGGGACCTCAACCAAAAGCATCAACGCATCCCAAAATATCATTCAAACTTGCTACAATCATCAAAACATCTCAAACAACACCAAAACCATCAAATTACATCGGATTCAAGCCTAAGTTCTAAAACTTCCAAAACACGCATTTGATCAAAAACCCAACCAAAACGCCTTTCAATGACCTGAAATTTTGCACACACATTCAAATTTACCTAACAAAACTATGACAACTCTCGAAATTCCATTTCGATCCTCGGATCAAAATCTTACCTATCAACCGGAATTCGCCAAAATACTAACTTCGTCAATTCAAGCCTAATTCTATACCGGACCTCCAAAATCACTTCCGATCATACTCCTAGATCACAAATCATCCCCCAAAGCTAACCGAATCATCGGAATCCATATCCGAGCCTCCTAACATATAAGTCAACGTCCGGTTGACTTTTTCAAAACAAACTTTCCTTAAAGAGACTAAGCGTCTCATTTCCTTCTAAAATCAATTCAAATCAATTCGTTCACACAAGACACTCATAATGAAGCATGAAGAAACAGAAAATTGGGGAAACGGGGCGGTAACTCATGTGACGACAGGTCGAGTCGTCACATATATCAATAGCTACATTCTGCTAATTTTACAATGTCAGAATATAGTGTTTAAAGTTCTGCAAACTTTAATTTTTATTATTTACAGCTATTAAGCCACCATATGCGAGAGAAAAATAAATAAAAGCTAATGCAACCAAATCTATACTGATGAAATCATCTATGTTTAAAAATTGCAACCGAATCTTTGTACAAAATCTTAAATTTATTTTCTGAAGATTATAGAGCTACGTCAAAATTTGAAATTAGAGTTTATTATATTGGAATTTCCCGACCAAGTTAAATCAACTGAATCAATAGAGATGTATGCTATCCATAATCAGAAACCCAAAAAAATTATGTTGCATAGCCTTGATTAAACTGAGAGAAGGGCAACACTTGACACGAAAAAAAGGATAAAGGAGACACAAAACATGGGAGAAACAAAGAGATGAGAATGTTCACCTTCGTTTTAATGAAGAGCTCCATGTCGTCTCCCTCTTTCCTGCCCTACACTCTTTGACTAACCCTAAAAATTTAGTTCATATTTATAGGAAAAAAACTTTAAAGATCGTATTAAAGAGCATGATATAAACAATCAAGAGAAAAAGAACGGGATTTTGCCAAAACATGTAAGAGAGGCTAACCAGTAAACTTAGTGTATCTTTGAGAAACTAAAGAGCACCCATGGGAAAAGAATCGAAAGAAAGAAACAAAGGAATAAGATGCAGTGTAAGAACGAAATGAAGAGAGATGTGGTGGTTGCAAAAGTAAAAGCCACGTGAGTGAGTATTATCAACAAATAGATAAAAAGACTGAAATACCCATGATTTGAAATGTATTGACCTGAAGCACACATGTTAAAACTCATGCTCTTAATTAAAATAGCACAGTATAGCCAGTTTTCGGACTGGTCAATTAAAAATAGCCAGCGTTTACCAAGTCAATGAAAAATAGCCATTATTTTACTACAATAGAGACAGATCCAGCATAATATACTGGAGTTCGGTGCACTTGTATACTTTGCTGGCTCCAGTATAACATACTGGCGACTGGAGCACAGGTATATTATTCTGGACCAATATACTTGCTGGAACTCAAGTATATTATGCTGGAGTTCTAGTGTACTTATGCTGGAACTCCATCATATTATGCTGGAACTCCATCATATTATGCTGGAGTTCCAGCATACTTATTCTGGAACTCTAGTATAATATGTTGGAGTTTAAGTATACTTATGTTGGAATTCCAGCATAATATACTGGAGTATTTTTCGTGTTTTGAACAGTATTTTTGCTCATATTTATCTTTATATTAAAATCGACTAAATTTCGATTATTTTTTAAATTGGGCTATTTTTGAACGATCAATTGTAAATGTGGCTATTTTTGAATTTCTCCCCTGCTCTTCTGTATATAGGAAAATGACTTATCTGAAGAATAAATCTTTAAATAATCTATATATTGCACAAATTGAGAACATCTAAGGACTTCAAGTTATGTTATCTTTATAAATATGCATTGTTAACCAACATTTTGCAAAAGTCTTTTTATCAAACAACTGGCCAAATTAATTTTAGGATATATTTTTTCTAGCCGATATATATATATATATAGCATGGCTATTTAAGTTAATTTATACAAACAACTGGCCAAATTCATTCTAGGATATATTTTTTCTAGCCGATATATATATATATATATATATATATATATATATATATATATATATATATATATATA
>MU734781.1:390014-409190 GCA_026770625.1 Nicotiana glauca
ATATATATGTGTGTGTGTGTGTGTGTGTGTATGTATATATGTATGTATGTATGTATGTATTTCTTATCTATTTTTAGTTTAAGCATGGCTATTTAAGTTAATTCTTCTTGTTTTTTTAATACAATTCCTAATTTGGAGGACAGTCCATGGACTCAGGGGCTTGTTTGCCCTGTTCAATATATCCATCAAAATCGGGTTTATCTATGGGCCAGGCTGGGGATCCATCACCAATTGGACTTAGGCACTCGATAGTTGGCCCATGAGCCCTATTTGGCCTCTTTTTTGTGTGTAAAAATTGCATGGAGCGCCCTATTTGGTCGCACTCATTTAACTTATCTTCATTTTTTTTAAAGTTTAAACTTGTACCCACTTTTTGAACAACTTCAGTCCCCTTTCTCCTCCTCCTTCTCCTCCTTCGTTTTCTTCTTCTTCTTCTTCTTCTTCTTCTTATTCTTCTTTTTCTTTCTTCTGTTGATGTTGGTGCTGCTATGAAACATCAGTTCATAGGATGATAACATAAGTATGTTTATGACATTATGAAAAATACATTATAAATAATTACGTAAGTTAGTAGACAATAATTTTTGAATATTTCCACTTAATGGGAGTATGATAATTCTGTTCTTTTCACGTTTATTGTTTCCAAAATTGATAATTTAGATACTGTAGGAACTCTGATTATTTTATTGTATTAATACACTATGAAAGAATAAGGTGATTATTTATCTAGTATGTTAGAAAGCTTTTTCAAAAACTTCCGATTTTATAGTGCAAAAGTTTTTACATATGAACTAAATAACTTCAGTATCTTCTGCTGAAATTTTTGAAAAAGCTTTATGACAAGATGTATGTGACGACACGACCCGTCGTCTTATGTGTTGTTACTCTGTTTCCCCCATTTCATGCTTCTTCATATTTCGTTATCGGTATGTGGTGTGTTAGAATTGATTTGGATTGGATCTGATAAGACATGAGACACTTAGTCTCTTTAAGGAAAACTTAAGTTGGAAAAGTCAACCGAATGTTGACTATTGAGTTATAGGGCTCAGATGTGATTTTTGGTGATTCGGTTAGCTTCGGGGGATGATTTGTGACCTAGGAGCGTGATCGGAATTGATTTTGGAGGTCCGGTGTACAATTAGGCTTGAATTGGCGAGTTAGTATTTTTGGCAAAATCCGGTTGATAGGTGAGATTTTAATCCGAGGGTCGGAATGTAATTCCAAGAGTTGCTGTAGCTTCGTTGGGTGATTTTGGATATGTGTGCAAATTTTCAAGTCATTCGGACATCGTTTGGTCGGGTTTTTGATCGAATGCGTGTTTCGGAAGTTTTTAAAGAACTTAGGCTTGAATCCGATTAGAATTGATGATTTAGTGCTGGTTGATGTGTTGTGATGGTTGGAACAAGTTTGGATAATGTTTTAATACTATTGGTGCTTTTGGTTGAGGTCCCGGGGGCCTCAGGGTGATTTCGGGTACCTATCGGAAGGAAAATTTGAAGTTAGAATTGCAGGTTTTTGGTTGCAGCAGGTGTTTTTGCGGAAAGGAAACCGCAGATGCGGTTACGTGGAAGCGGAGCCAGATATCACAGGTGCGAAAAGGTTGAGGTTGAGCATTTACTGCAGAAGCGGAAAGTTATCCGCATAAGCGGGTCCGCATAAGCGGAAGTTATACCGCAGGAGCGATTTTGGCATTCTCTTGACATTCCGCAGAAGCAGAAGGCGGGCCGCATAGGCGGTCGCGCTGATGCGAAATGTGGAACGCAGAAGCGATAGGGGCCCTTGAGTTAAGGTCGGCAGATTTGGACGTGGACCGTAGATGCGGAGGTCTTAGAAGCGACATTCTCTCCGCAGAAGCGAAATTTGGGCTGGTCATAAAGAGTTTTATTGAAACATTTCATCTGCGAGGGTTATGTATTTTCCACCATTTTTTAGCGAGCTTCGAGAGCTTTGAGGCGATTTTGAAAAGGGATTCAAGGAGGAATGTTTAGAGGTAAGTTCCTTGGCTTAAATACACGAGATTATGATAGATTTAGCATGGAAATTGGTTGAAATCCATTAAAAAGGGGTAAAGCTAGGGCTTGAGTTTTGATATTTCAAATTAGGAAATGATAGGTCATTTGAGCTCGGATTTGGGAGTTCTTGGTATGTATAGGCTCGTGGCGAGACGAGAAATCCAGTAATGTGAGTTTTGTAATTTTTTGAGAAGCGGGCCCGGGGCTCCGATTTTGCTAGTTTCGAGATTTTTGCTATATTCTGATTATTTTCGATTGGGTATTGTTCCCTTGGCATATTGTAATGTGTTCGCTCTGAATTTGGTTAGATACGACGCGCGTGAGGCTGATTTGAGGGGCAAAGGCATCGCGAGCTAGAGATTTCACCTGTTCGAGGTGAGTAATACTTGTGAATGATATCCTAAGGATTTGAAACCTCGGATTTGCACATCATAGTGTTGTATTGAGGTCACTTGTATGCCGGACATGAGCGTGAGGTAGAGCACTGTTGGTGATTTGTGACTTGGTCCGTATGGTTGTTTATTTTTATCGCATATTTGACTGAAACTACTTGTTATCATTATAATTTGAGTTTAATTGCCATGTTTTGGGCTTTGTGCCAACTATGTGAATCCTTCGGGGATTGATATTATTATTTTAGCATATCTTTTGGTTTAAGTCCAAGGTTTTAAATACTGTTTTTGCAAACTCAGCCATACTCCTAAGTTCTGAAAACTCAAATGATATTTTAAATGATAATTCATGCTGAAAACTACTGTTTTATAAATGCTCAAGGGGCTTATGATGATTTCTGGACTGAGCATGGATCGGGCTGCACGCTGCAGCAGTGATTTTGAAATAGTGGTAACAATGATACTATATGATGTGACTTGAAACAGTGGTAATAATGACACTGTATGATATAAATTGGTCAGGTAATAAAGACTGACCAGGAATTGATTGATGCCACGAGATGGCCTGATTTTTGCTCTTGGGCTGTAGGAGCCCCTCCGGAGTCTGTACACACCCCTAGTGAGCGCCGTCGACGAAAAATATATGGTTGGCTCAAACTACACGCCGCAGTGGATACCTAAGTGTACCGGTCATGTGCATTGCACTGCATTCATGCATTGGTTCCTGTTTGTACTACCTGGCATGACATTCAGTACTCTCATATCATTGGCATCCATGCTATTTCTTGCACTGTTACCAGATACCCTGGTGTTATTTGTTAATGGAGTGTTGTGCCCGAGGGGCTGACTTATGCACGGACTTGCACTATCTAATTATGCATTCATTTGCTTGACTGTTGGAAAAGGATATTTTTCAAAAGAGGTTTTTTAACTGAGCCAGATATTTTCTAAAGGATTTTTTTCACGAATTTACTATTTTCTCAAAGGGATGTGATGTTCCATATACCATGATGGAGTGCTCTTACGTGATTTCTTGCTGCTCCGTTATTATTTATTATTATTGCTCACTGAGTTGGAGTACTCACTTTACTCCCTGCACCTCGCGTGTAGTTGCAGGTATTGTTCACCCGGTAGCGGGTTACTAGCGGATTGAAGGTATTACCATTGTAGCTGAGCAAGGTGACCGTCAGTGTTCGCGGCACCGGACTTCATCTTTTGAACTCCCGATTTTATTTTGTATATATTATTGGCCCTATAGTGGTGTTCAGTCTTGTTTAGATGCTTGTGACTTGTGACACCCCGGTCGGGTTATGTTGGGTTGTAATTAATAGTTTTTAATGCCATTAAGTTGTACTTTCTATTCATTTATGTTTAATAATTGTTAAAGAGAGGATTTGAGTTAGTTGGATGGCCTTGTCTTCATGAGAGGCGCCATCACGACCGAGTATGAAAATTGGGTCGTGACAAGTTGGTATCAGAGCCTAGCTTACTAGGTCTCACGAGTCATGAGCAGGTTTAGTAGAGGCTCGCGAATCGGTACTGAGACGTCTGTATTTATCCTCGAGAGGCTTCAGAACCTTTAGGAAAACCTCACTTTCTTGGAATTCTTGTCGTGCGTACTTGATTCAGCTTGAGGTATAACTCTTGAAATTCCTTCCTCACGTCTGTATGCACACATGAGCGCTCAATATTATATGTGCCTTGATGGTTTGTATTTCCCCAATCGAGGGGCGAGATGTGATCTTCGTGAGTATGTTGGGCTAGTCTGGAGGACTTGAGGCCGGATCTTTGCCTATGGCTTCAGCACCGAGGTGCTAATTGTGTGAGCAAGTGTTTTGAACATGTATGTTCGGTATTGCCCCTATTAACCGGAATGGTGGTTGGATATCCATGTGATGAGTATGTTGGTACTGCGAGATGTATCTATGTAATCTTGGTAGTGACAAAGGAGTCTGCTGAATGATAGATGAGCTGGTAACTGTTCGATTCCTATTGTGATCTGTTGTGTAGCCCCGAGTTATGGGCACGTGAAGAATATTTTTATGTCTCCTAGTTGGGAAGTGAAGTGCATTAGACGTGGCTGTATGAGTTCAGACTTAGGAAGACTAATGACTGTGTAACGTATATGATGGTGGAAGATAGGCTGAAGTACTAAATTGAGGCGAAACAGGTGGGTATCTCCTGCGGAGTGTTCCCAAGTGGTATGGTCCTTATGTGTGTGTTAGAAGATCCCATGTGTATTGAAGGGTACATGTTGAAATTTGAAAATTTGGGTCGCTTAAGATAGTGGACTCAACTGATATGGGGATGAATGCGAGATTTGTAGAGGATTATAATACTAGATGATCTGTGTTTTCACAACCTATAAATGATTGGAGTTTAATGTCATTATGGTATTGTGGCATCATTAGAGTAAAAGTGTTATGAGTTGTTGAGTCTGTCTTGATATATGGCTTCGAGCCAAGTTGGGGAGATTACTATTGATTAGCTGATTGTACGGTTATGTGCTATGTTGCTCCCTTTTTGCGGTATGCTGGTGGATCAGTCCTGGTTGCAGAAATTGAGCCGAGGATGGCACAAGTGAAGAAAATTTTTGACAAAGTTTATATGGTGCTTCATAGATGTGTGGGAATAATAGGATGTCTTGAGTTGTTAATGATAAAGAATGCTCAGCGTATAGAGAAGGAAGATGTTTGTTTGTATTGGAATGAGATCATATCCTGCGGTGTTAGAGTGCTAATAAGGCACGAGCGGTTCTGTTCATTAAGTCAGGTAAATTGCAGTTTGAATAAGAGTGAATGACTCTCGAGAATGGTTTTAATGCGTTCAAGATTTTACATGAGATAATCAGGTGTCTTAAGGTTGTGTATGTGGTTAAAGATTGTGTTTTTATTGGGAAAGGTCAAGACTTGTGGTATCTTATGTTGATTATGGGATTCTATGTATCGATACCTGGAAAGTCAAGGTAACAAATTCAAATTCGCAGGAAGTTCTTCAGAGCAAAGTATTCTGGAATGTAGTATTTCTGGGCACGGTTGAGAGAGTATTTGGTGGCCTATGGGTCTTAGACAGTGTGGTCTTATATTCGAGTCTCGTGTGGTAGGCCTGGATTGAGGCATTGTGATGCTACAGCGAGGGATAAATATCAAGTTGATGATGAATCAGAAAGGAAATTAGATAGATGGAATAGGTTGATAGTAGACTGAGTCGGTATGGTAAGGGTATGATTAATTCTTCATATGTGTTCGAGGTAATGAGCCTTACAGGCATTTTGCAGCAATGCTCTTGAGTTTTGGCAGCTTGCTTAGCTTGGTTTGGGTAGAAGGATTCAGTCCTAGCAGTTTAGTTTGTGCACATGGAATAGGGGGTGACAGTCCTTTTTGGGTTTTTACCGCGGTTTCGAGATGAATATATTTTCCATGGGTATGCGAAGCATGAAATGTGTATGATTCTTCTTCTAGATGGGATTGACGGAAGGTCTTGGTTAGATGAGTTATAGTGCAGTTCTGAAAAGAAGTTCATAAAATTCTTTGGCAACGGGTAGCCTCAGGTAATCAAGGAAATGGTACTGCTAATTGGAAGTGACTTGACGAGAATATATGTCTCGGAAGAAGGGTAATGTGATTAGACTGATGATACTTCGATAGTATTGCGGCACTTTCTTGCTAGATCGACTGCTGATATTTGAGTTTGTTTGATGGCACAGGGGAATTTTAGAATATCTTTCGGGGAATGATTGGGTACTCGAGGTGTGATATGTATTCATACAACAGAATTTGGGGATTAGGTACAGTGATTCATGTGCTCTATGGAGTTGGAGACTGGGAGTTCTCAGGTACAAACTATGTAGTGGTTGTAGATCATGTGTATTGGTACCGTTAGCGGCTATTGGGATTTGGAGGCCCGAGTGCTTCATTTATTGCTTGGTATATTAGATTTTGGATATGATATTGGGGTGTAGACTGGTTGTCTCAATGTTGGGTTATTCTAGACTATTGTGCTATGGGCTATGTTGGAAAATGCCACTGGTTGCGTGGCGAGGTGCATCAGATTATGTTCTAGCAGAGTGGTTTGTATTCAAAAGACCAACGGACGGCTAGGAAGGTTTGTTTTTCTTAATTGGGCCTTCGTGGCGGATGTTAGTGCAAAGGTTTCTACCATTGATTCAGTTCTAGTATTGAGAGACTTTTTCGGATGTGTTTCTTATGGCGGAGCACGTCGCCGGGCGAGCTTGTGGATTTCGGTAGTGGTTTGGTGTCGGGCACCGTATCGTATGGCTCCGGCAGGAGTTATAATAGTGGAAGGATCAGCTTCAGGCTTCTGGATATTGAGTTTGTTAGCAGGCCGAGGGCTACGTATTTAGCTTGAGTTAGCTTGGTTGGCCCCGAGTTGTATTGTTGAGGGATAGGTTGATTCGATTGTTACTGATCTTGTTAGTGATCTAAGGAGATCTGTGAGTTGCTTTTTTGTGCTGTGAGATGTTATGATTTGTTGGATATGGGCACATGTGGTACGGTTCTATTGGGGATTCAGACAAGAAATAGAGCGGGAAGAGTAATTGAGTATTGTTCAGTGTATGGAGTATTGTTTATGGCCTATCGGGTTGCGTGTCGCGTGTTATTTGTTTCACCATGGGTGTAGTGTATTGCTTGGTTTCAGACATCAATCTGTACGGGGCTGTCTATTTTGAGCATGGTGACTTGAGGTGCTTCAAGTGTAACAGTGTTTGGATAGGATCGCGCGTTGTGGCGAGGCCACGTGGAGTTATGACCCTTCTGGGTAGATTCAGGTATTTTATTTCCATGATGTGAGACGGGGTCTCAGCTTTGTGTTGTAACGGTATTGATGAGCTTGAGGTGCAGCTATTTCATTTGAGTCATTTGTCATGATTTGAGTATGTTCAGATCGTTCCTCATTGGTGCGTGTATTATGCAAGTTGTTGCTTAGGCCTGTGTTGAGGTGTCATATCACCAGAGGGGTGTGTTAGATTCAAGGTGATCATTGGAGTCATTAATGAATATGAACATATTTGATCTCAGCTGGTTAGAAGGATAATATCGGGGTTCAGCCCGGAAATCTGTTGGGGTATTAGTCAAAATGGGAGTGGCTTCATGTATGGGTGATCTGAGGGATGGTTACGGTTTATCGCGTATTTTATTTGTCGTTATAAGTATATGAAAGTGTTGGAATAAGACTTTAGCCAATAAGAGGTTTTCTATCGGTATCTGGTTATTTTGGGCAACTGCCATAAATAGAGTCTATCATGTCGAGTGTTTGGATTATGTGGTATATCATATGGTTTATTATGAATATTGACATGAGGTTATAATTTTGAGTATGACTTCGGGAAGTGCAATGTGGTTCTATGGCTTATGGTCTTGATGGATTATGAAATTTCAGCTATATTGTGTTGTTGGACCTATATGAGATAGCGTGACGTGGGATCATCCCGGATATATGCTTGGTAAGGTCATTTAGCTATTGGTTGGCTTCTAGGACAACTTTGGGTACGCTCGAGGACGAGCGTTTGTTTAAGTTGGGGAGGATGTGACGACCCGACCCGTCGTCTCATGTGTTGTTGCTCTGTTTCCCCCATTTCATGCTTCTTCATGTTTTGTTATTGGTATGTGGTATGTTAGAATTGATTTGGATTGGATCTGATAAGACATGAGACACTTAGTCTCTTTAAGGAAAACTTAAGTTGGAAAAGTCAACCGAATGTTGACTATTGAGTTAGAGGGCTCGGATGTGATTTCCGGTATTCGGTTAGCTTTGGGGGTTGATTTGTGACTTAGGAGCGTGATTGGAATTGATTTTGGAGGTCCGGTGTAGAATTAGGCTTAAATTGGCGAGTTAGTATTTTTGGCGAAATCCGGTTGATAGGTGAGATTTCAATCCGAGGGTCGGAATGGGATTCCAAGAGTTGTTATAGCTTCGTTGGGTGATTTTGGAAATGTGTGCAAATTTTCAAGTCATTCGGACATCGTTTGGTCGGGTTTTTATCGAATGCGCGTTTCGGAAGTTTTTAAAGAACTTAGGCTTGAATCCGATTAGAATTGATGATTTTAGTGTTGGTTGATGTGTTGTGATGGGTGGAACAAGTTTGGATAATGTTTTAAGACCTGTTGGTGCTTTTGGTTGAGGTCTCGGGGCCCTCGGGGTGATTTCGGCTACCTATCAGAAGGAAAATTTGAAGTTAGAATTGCAGGTTTTTGGTTGCAGCAGGTGTTTCTGCGGAAAGGAAACCGCAAATACGGTTACGCGGAAGCGGAGCCAGATATCACAGGTGCGAAAAGGTTGAGGTTGAGCATTTACCGTAGAAGCGGAAAGTTATCCGCATAAGCGGGTCCGCATAAGCGGAAGTTATACCGCAGCAGCGATTTTAACATTCTCTTGACATTCCGCAGAAGCGGAAGGCGAGCCGCATAGGCGATCTCGCTGATGCGAAATATGGAACGCAGAAGCAGTAGGGGCCCTTAAGTGAAGGTCCGTAGAAGTGGACGTGGACCATAGAGGCGGAGGTCGCAGAAGCGACATTCTCTCTGCAGAAAAGAAATCTGGGCTATTCATAAAGGGTTTTATTGAAACATTTCATCCGCGAGGGTTATGGATTTTCCACCATTTTTTAGCTAGCTTTGAGAGCTTCTAGGTGATTTTGAAGAGGGATTCAAGGAGGAATGTTTAGAGGTAAGTTCCTTGGCTTAAATACACGAGATTATGATAGATTTAGCATGAAAATTGGTTGAAATTCATTAAAAAGCGGTAAAGCTAGGGCTTGAGTTTTGATATTTCAAATTGAGAATTGATAGGCCATTCGAGCTCGGATTTGGGAGTTCTTGGTATGTATGGGCTCGTGGCGAGACGAGGAATCCGATAATGTGATTTTGTAATTTTTTGAGAAGCGGGCCCGGGGCTCAGGTTTTGCTAGTTTTGAGATTTTACTATATTTGATTGTTTTCGATTGGGTATTGTTCCCTTGGCATATTGTAATGTGTTCGCTCTGAATTTGGTTAGATACGATGCGCGTGGAGGCCAATTTGAGGGGAAAAGGCATCGCGAGCTAGAAATTTCACCGGTTCGAGGTGAGTAATACTTGTAAATGATATTCTGAGGGTTTGAAACCCCGGATTTGCACATCATAGTGCTGTATTGAGGTGACTTGCATGCCAGACATGAGCATGAGGTAGAGCACCGTTGTGGATTTGTGACTTGGTCCGTCCCGGTTGTTGATATTTATCGCGTATTTGACTAAAACTACTTGTTATCATTATTATTTGGGTTGATTTCCATGTCCTGGGCTTCGTGCCAACTATGTGAATCCTTTAGGGATTGATATTACTGTTTTAGCATATCTTGCATATCATTTGGTTTCAGTCCAAGGTTTTAAATACTATTTTTGCAAACTCAGCCATACTCCTATGTTTTGAAAACTCAAATGATATTTTAAATGATAATTCAGGCTGAGAACTACTGTTTTATAAATGCCCAAGGGGCTTATGATGATTTCTGGACTGAGCATGGATCGCGCTGCGCGCCGCAGCAGTGATTTTGAAACAGTGGTAACAATGACACTGTATGATGTGACTCGAAACAGAGGTAACAATGACACTGTTTGATGTAAATTGGTCAGGTAACAATGACTGACCGGTCAGGTAACAATGACTGGCCAGGAATTGATTGATGCCACATGATAGCTTGATTATTGCGCTTGGGCTGTAGGAGCCCCTCTGGAGTCTGTACACACCCCCAGTGAGCGCCGTCGACGATAAACATATGGTTGGCTCGAACTGCACGCCGCAGTGGGTACCTGAGTGTACCGGTCATGTACATTGCATTGCATTGATGTATTGGTTCCTGTTTGTACTACGTGGCATGACATTCAGCACTCTCATATCATTGGCATCCATGCTATTTCTTGAACTGTTACTAGATACCCTAGTGTTATTTGTTAATAGAGTGTTGTGCCCGAGGGGCTGGCTTATGTGCGGACTTGCACTATCTGATTATGCATTCATTTGCTTGACTGTTGGAAAAGGATATTTTTCAAAAGAGGTCTTTTAACTGATCCAGATATTTTCTAAAGGATTTTTTTCACGGATTTACTGTTTTCTCAAAGGGATGTGTTGTTCCATATAGCATGATGGAGTGCTCTTACGTGATTTCTTGCTGCTCAGTTATTATTTATTCTTATTGCTCACTGAGTTGGAGTACTCACTTTACTCCCTGCACCTCGCGTGCAGTTGCAGGTATTGTTCACCCTGTAGCGGGTTATTAGCGGATTGAAGGTATTACTATTGTAGCTGAGTAAGGTGACCGCCAGCGTTCGCGGCACCGGACTTCATCTTTTGAACTCCAGATTTTATTTTGTATATATTATTGGCCCTGTAGTGGTGTTCAGTCTTCTTTAGATGCTCGTGAATTGTGACACCCCGGTCGGGTTGTGTTGGGTTGTAATTAATAGTTTTTAATGCCATTAAGTTGTACTTTCTATTCATTTATGTTTAATAATTGTTAAAGAGAGGATTTGGGTTAGTTGGCTGGCCTTGTCTTCACGAGAGGAGCCATCATGACCGGGTATGAAAATTGGGTCGTGACAATGTAACGACCCGACCGGTCATTTCATGCGTCACCATTCCTTTTTCCCTATTTCTGCTTCTTTATGCTTTGTTCATCTGTGTTATATGGTGTCGGGTTAGTTGGTTCAAATCCATAATGGTTTTGCAAAGGTTTGAGACACTTAGTCTCTTAAGTTGGTCTTTGTCACAACCCATTTCCATAACAGGTCATGATGGTGCCCAACACCATTTCTGGGCAAGCCATCGCGGAAGTTACTAACTAAGCTTTCGATCACTTTAACCCCAAAATAGTTGAAATAATTCTTTAAGTTTGAAATAAATTAGAAACAATGGATAAAGTCATAATAATAATACAACCCCAAAATAATACAGTCTACTAATGAGTGTGCCAAAACCTGGTGTCACGAGTAGTGGGCAACTAGTAGAATATACAACAAAAATTCACTATCCTACTGTCTGAAATAGAATAAACAACATAAATACATAAGAAAACTCCTTCAAGCTGCTGAACGGCACGGAAAGGAAGCAGTTCACCGTAGGAGTCTCGAATTTTCTCAATGATGCGCACCTGACTGATAGCCAGATGTACCTATCTCAGACCATGTACAATTAAGTACAGAAGTGTAGTATGAGTATATAAATAATATGTACCCAGTAAGTATCCCGTCTAATCTCGAAGAAGTAGAGACGAGAGGTCGACATGATACCTACTAGGGTCAAATAAAGTGATAGGAGTTCATAATAAGCATGGTTTTCACAAGTTATTAAGCATTTATAAGCGTAGAATAACAGTTCGTTTCCAAATATCATCATGGGCATCTACATATATATATATATATATATATATATATATATATATATATATATATATATATATATATATATATATACATGTGAGTTAATTACCTAACTACTTAANAAGCAACAACATGCGCAAGTAATACCGAGGGACGTACGGCCCGATCCAACGTAAAAATAAATTGTGCACTGCCAAGGGTCAAACGGCTCGAACCATAGATGCATCTATTACCCCGCTCGCCAATCGATCATTCGACGCAGTCAACATAATTAAACACAACAACAGGAAGACAACAGTATATAACTCTAGAACAGTTATTCACAGGTATGTGCAATTTCTCTTTAAAAGGCCAAGAAAATAAGGTCCCTACCACTAGTCTCATTTAATTTAATCAACATGGTTCATACAAATCTGAATCTAAGCATCAAGTTACAAGTAAATCACATGGAGCATGCCTATGGGTCCTAGACTACTCGGACTTAGCATAATAGTAGCTACGCACGGACTCTCATCACCTAGTGCATACGTAGCCACCGCATATAGTGGCAATTTATTCGATTATTACACTTATGGGGACGATTCCCTCTTACAAGGTTAGAAAGGAGACTCACCTCGCTCCAAAGTGCACTTCTAATGCCAATAATGATTCCGGATCCTCAATTCGAAGCCGAACAATCCCAGACAGTTAAATGAAGGAGGAACTAGTCAATATAGACTCACAAGATTGAATCCTAGCTATTTAAGAAATTTTCCAACCATTAACACATGTATTCCTAAAATCTGACCCCGGGCCCACGTGCCCGAATTTTGAAATTATTCGAAGGAAGTTGTTCTCTATAATATAAGGATAAATAATATATGATTTCTAATTAATTCCTTAACAAATTTCATGGTTAAATTCAAGTTTTACCAAAACCCTAGGTTTTGCTCTAACCCCTTGATTTTTCCTAATTTCTAGTGTTTAATCTACCTAATATGCATGTATTAAACTAAGGATGGATGGAATAAACTTACATCACAATGCTAAGTGAAAACCTTCTCTCGAATGCTCCCAAATAGCCCAAAATAGGAGTGGAAAATGTGATAAAATGACATAGAACCCGTATTAAATGAACCTCACTGCCCAGCAATTTTCACATATGTGGTCAGGGGACCCCATCTGCGGTCCCGCATCTGCTAGAATGCCACCGCATCTATGAAAAAGATGAGGGAAGGCTGGGATCGCATCTGTGAAATGGGAGCCACTTCTGCAGCTCGGGAGACACATCTGCAGTTCCTCGCTTGGCCTCCTTGTCCGCTATCTGCCATCAAAGAACCGCATATGGGTCCTAGAACCACATATACAGTTATGACAGAAGCAGTAGTTCTTTAGGCCTTTCCCAAAATTACCACTTTACTCGAGCCTCGTCTGATTGACGCTCAGGGCTCCCAGGCCCCGCCCGGACATACCGACAAGTCCAGAATCACGAGACGGACCTACTCGAACCTTCAAAACACCCGAAATAAACACTTAATCTAGAAATAATCCCCTAAAACCAAATGAATCAAACTTATAAACTTTAAGTTCTTAATTTTCCTCCAACGGGCCAAAACGCCCGGAAACTACTCGGATTGGCACCAAATTTTACAGGCAAGTCTTAAATGATATTTCGGACCTCTACCAGACTTCGGAACCAAAATACGATCCTGATACCATGGAAATCAATGATTACATAGTTTCTTTAAATCCTTATAACTTTAGATTAACAATTTCTAATAAAAATTCAATACTCGGGCTAGGAACCTCGGAATTAGATTTTGAGCATACGCCCAGGTCCAATATTTTCCTATGGACCCTCGGGATAGTCAAATCACAAATCTGGGTCCGTTTTCTTAAAATGTTGACCAAAGTCAAACTTAGTATTTTAAGAAAATCCTAAGGAATCAAATGGGCACATTTCACCCAAAACTCTTCCAAATCCCAAACCAACCATCCCCGCAAGTCATAAATTAGCTAAAGCAAGCACGGGGAGTTTTATTAAAGGGAACGGGGTTCAAAAAGGTAAAACAACCAGGCGGGTTGTTGCTTTCTCCACCTTTTAAACAAACGTTCGTCCTCAAATGGACATAGAAAAGTACCTAAGCTGCTAAATAAATGGGGATATATGCTCCGCATGTCCTTCTCGGACTCCCAAGTCGCCTCTTCGACTGGTTGGCCACTCCTCTGGACCTTTACCGCAAAAATCCTCTTGGATCTTAACTGGCGATCCTGTTTATTAATAATGGAAACTGAATCCTCCTCATAACACAAGATCTCTTCCAGTTGAATGGTACTGAAGTCTAACACATGGGAAAAGTTGGCATGATACTTTCGAAGCATCGACACATGAAAAACTGGATGAACTCCTGATAAGCTGGGGGGTAACACAAGCGCATAGGCAACCTCCCCAACTCTCCTTAACACCTCAAGGGACCAATAAACCTTGGGATCAACTTTCCCTTCTTCCCAAACCTCATTATGCCCTTCATGGGCGAGAATTTCAAGAGAACCTTCTCGCCCACCATAAATGATACATCACGTGCCTTCTGATCCGCGTAACTCTTCTGTCTGGATTGAGCTGTGCGAAGCCTCTCCTTGATCAACTTTACCTTATCCAAGGCATCTTGTACCAATTCAGTACCATACAACTTAGCCTCACCAAGATCGAACCATCTGATAGGAGAACGACAATGGCGACCATATAGAGCCTCGTATTGAGCCATCTCAATGCTGGACTAATAGATGTTGTTATATGAAAACTCCGCCAAGGGCAAGAACTGATCACACTGCCCTCCAAAGTCAATCACACATGCTCTAAGCATATCCTCTAAAATCTAAACTGTTTGCTCCGACTGCCTGTCGGTCTGAGGATGGAATGATGTGCTAAGCTCTACACGGGTTCCCAACTCACTCTGAACGAATCTCCAAGAATGGGAAATGAACAGAGGGCCTCTGTCTAATATGATGAAATAGGAAACCGTGCAACCTGACTATTTCTCAAATATAAATCTGAGCATACCTCTACGCTGTGTAAGTAGTCACCATTGGAATGAAGTGAGCCGACTTGGTCAACCTATCCACAATGACCCACACTAAATCGAACTTCCGCAAAGTCCGTGGCAATCCCACTACAAAATCCATGGTGATACGCTCCCACTTGCACTCCGGGAAAGGCATCTACTGAAGTAGGCCACCCGGCCTCTGGTGTTCATACTTGACCTGTTGGCAATTCAAACATTTAACCATATATTCCACTATGTCTTTCTTCATCCTCTGCCACCAATAATGTTGACTCAAGTCGCGATACATCTTCATAGCTCCCAAGTGAACAGAATACCGCGAACTGTATGCCTCCTCTAGGATCCTCTTCCTTAGACCCTCAACATTAGGAACACATAGACGACCCTAGAGTCATAAAAGACCATCCTTGCCAATAGAAACCTCTTTGGCACCTCCCTGAAGCATTGTCTCCCTAAGAAGCGCCAAATGTGGATCATCAAACTGTCGGGCCTTGATTTGCCCTAAAAACAAGACTGAACGACTACACATGCAAGAACTCGATTGGGCTCTAAAATGTCCAACCTCAAAATCCTGTTATCCAAGGACTGAATGTTCAAATCTAGTGGTCTCTCCGCCACTGGAATGAATTCACAGCTACCCATACTCTCTGTCTTTCTGCTCAAAGCATCTACGACCATATTTGCCTTGCTTGGATAATAAAGAATGGTAATGTCATAATCCTTTAGTAACTCAAGACACTTGCACTGCCTCAAATTAAGATCTCTGTGCTTGAATAAATGCTACAAGCTACGATGATCGGTGTAAACCTCACATTACATCCCATACAAATAATGCCTCCATATCTTAAGAGCATGAACAATCGCGGCCAACTCTGGATCGTGCAAAGGGTAGTTCTTCTCATGAATCTTCAGCTGATGCGAAGCATATGCAATAATTCGTCCCTCCTGCATCAATACACATCCCAAGCAAATGCGTAAAGCATCGTAATACACAGTACACATCCTCGAGCTGGAAGGCAATATAAGAACTGGTGTTGTAGTCAAAGCCGTCTTGAGCTTCTGGAAGCTCTCCTCATAATCATCGAACCAACGAAAAGAGGCACCTTTCTGGGTCAATCTAGTCAAAGGTGACGTAATAGATGAAAAGCCCTGCACGAATCGCCGGTACTAACCTGCTAGCCCCCGAAAACTCCGGATCTCGGTCACTGAAATAGGACATGGCCAACTCTGAACTGCCTAAATCTTCTTGGGATCCACCTTAATACCCTCTCCTGACACAACATGCCCCAAGAATGCCACTGACTCTAGCCAAAACTCGCACTTGGAGAACTTAGCATATATCTTCTGTACCCGCAAGGTCTGAAGCACTACCATCAAATATTGCTCGTGCTATCCCAGGCTACGAGAATATATCAAGATGTCAACAATGAAAACAATAACAAATGAATCAATATAAGGCCTGAACACCATGTTCATCAAATCCATAAATGTTGCTGGGGCATTAGTTAAGCCAAAGGACATCACCAAAAACTCATAATGGCCATATCTAGTCTGAAATGTAGTCTTTGAAACATTCGAGTCCCGAATCCTCAGCTGATGATACCCTAACCTCTGGTCTATCTTAAAGAACATCCTAGCACCCTGCAACTGGTCGAATAAATTATCAATATGAGGCAACGGATATTTATTCTTCATGGTGACTTTGTTCAATTGGCAGTAATCAATGCACATCGGTATAATCCCATCCTTTTTCTTCACAAATAACACTGGTGCACCCCAAGGTGACACACTGGGCCTAACAAACCCTTTTACCAATAGCTCCTCGAGCTGCTCGTTCAACTCATTCAACTCTTTAGGAGCCATACGGTATGGTGGAATAGATATAGGCTAGTGCCTGTAGCCAAATCAATATAGAAATCAATATCACAATCTGGTGGCATGCTAGGAAGTTCAGAAGGAAAGACATCGGTGAACGCTCGAACAACTGGAACTGAATCAATCGTCGGGGACTCTGAGGTGGTATCCCGAACATAAGCTAGATAATCCAAACACCCCTTCTCGACCATATACCGATCCTTCAGGAAAGAAATAACCCGACTAGGTGTATCAGCTGTGGAACCCTTCCACTCCAACCTCGGCAACCTTGGCATCACTAGTGAAACAGTCTTGGCATAGCAATCTAGGACGGCGTGATATAGAGATAACCATTCCATGCCAAGTATGACCTCAAAATCAATCATATCAAGTAACAGGAGGTCTACTCTAGTCTCGAAATCACAGAACGTGACCATATAGGACCGATAGACCTATCCACAACCACAGAATCACCTACAAGAGTGGACACATGAACAGGAGTGCCTAAAGGCTCAGGAGAAATACCTAGGAAACGAGCAAACAAAGATGATACATGTGAATAAGTAGACCCTAGGTCAAATAATACTGAAGCATCTCTACCGCCGGCGGAAATAATACTTGTGATGACGGCGTCTGAGGCCAACGCATCTGGCCTAGGCGGAAGATCATAGAATCTAGCTGGAGGGCTGGCTGGATGGCCTCCACCTTCCTGAGCAGTAGCTGGCTGACCTCTCCCTACCTGACCTCCACCTCTAGGACAACCTTTACCAGGCTGCCCTCCACCTCTAGGTAGTTAGGTAACTAGTGCTGATATCATTGGCTGCTGACCCTGCTGCACTGCCTTGCCCCGAAGTCTGGGGAAGGTCCTCTTCATGTGAACCGGATCTCCACACCTCGTAGCATACTCTCAGTACTATGGCCTACTGCCCTTAAGTCTGAGCTTGCTGACCCGGATACCCACTGGAAGAACCCTGGATGGCTGGGGGCAATAGGAACTCTCTGGCACAGTGCTGGAGTGAGCATTAGAAGAATCCTGATAACCAAAATACCCACCGGAGGAACCCTGAATAGCTGGTGGGCGGTAAGAACTCTCCGGCATCGCACTGAAATAAGGTTTCACTGGAGCACCTCCGGGTGGGGGTGGTGGTCTTGAATGCGGGGGTATGCTGGGCTGCCCATTATGAAGTGACCTCTACCCCTAGCTAGGGAACCTCTGAACTTGCCCAAAAATCTAACCCTCTTATCCTGCTACATCTGCTCTCTACCCCTCTGGCGATACGCCTCAATCCTGCGAGCAATATCAACCACTAGCTAATACTTTGTACCATCTCTACCTCTCGGGCCATACCAGATTGAATACCGAGGTGCAACCCCGCAACAAACCTTCGCACTCTCTCTGTATCTGTGGGTTGCTTCTAGTACAACTCTGGGTACGCTCGAGGACGAGAGTTAGTTTAAGTTGGGGAGGATGTGACGACCCGACCCGTCGTCTCATGTGTTACTACCTCGTTTCCCCCATTTTATGCTTCTTCATGTTTCGTTATCGGTATGTGGTGTGTTAGAGTTGATTTGTATTGGTTTTGATAAGAAATGAGACACTTAGCCTCTTTAAGGAAAGCCTAAGTTGGAAAAAGTCAACTGGGCATTGACTTATGAGTTATAGGGTTTGGATGTGATTTCCGGTGATTTGGTTAGCTTTAGGAGGTGATTTGAGTCTTCGGAGTACGATCGGAATTGATTTTGGAGGTCCGGTGTAGAGTTAGGCTTGAATTGGCGAAGTTAGTATTTTGGCGAATTCTGGTTGATAGATGAGATTTTGATTCAAGGGTAGGAATGGAATTCCGAGAGTTGTTGTAGCTTTGATATATGATTTGTGATGTGTGTGCAAAATTTCAGGTCATTCGTATGTCGTTTGATTGAGTTTTTGATCGAATGCGTGTTTCGAAAGTTTTTAAAGAACTTAGACTTGAATCGGATGAAAATTGATGATTTTAGTGTTGTTTGATGTGTTTTGATGATTGGAGCAAGTTTGAATAATGTATTAAGACATATCTGTGGTTTTGGTTGAGGTCCCGGGGGCCTCGGGGTGGTTTCAGATAGACAACGGGGTGAATTTTTGGACTTGTGTGATTGCTGATGGTTCTGATATCTGGTATTTCCGCATCTGCGGAAAAGGGACCGCAGATGTTGTAGGGAGGTCACAGGTGCGGTTTGAGGCCTCAAGGCAGTTTCCGCAGAAGCGTATGTTGGTCCGGAAATGCGGTCACCGCAGAAGCGGTCCTTGGCGAGTTAGTGAAAACCGCAGAAGCGGGTTGGATACCGCAGATGCGAAAATGACTGTTCACAGAAGGGTTTTAAAATGACATTTCATCCACGACTTGGGGGTTATTTTCCTCCATTGTTGAGCATCTTGGGAGCTTTTTGGGAGCCATTGAAGAGGGTTTTGACTGGGAATCAATTGGAGGTAAGTCCCATGGCCTAGAAACACCATCTAATTATGATTT
>MU734781.1:417411-484965 GCA_026770625.1 Nicotiana glauca
AGTGAAGATACAAAAGCTTGCTTTAGATTGATGTCTCCTCCAATCTCGAAGTATATCTTCGCCATTTTTTGAAAATGTCTATCAATGTCATTTTTGTCGAATGACACATACTTCATCTCGAAGAGTTGCCTTCGCATTTTCTCCTGTCTTTGTCCAGCATCTCCGCAGAAAACTTCATGTAGGATGCTGATGTCGAAGGCAAAATCTTGGGAAGTAAGAAAAGTATTTTTGTCTTGAATTCCAAGTGCATTCCACCAATCTCTGAGAGTGGCTAGAACTTGAAGGGCTCAACATGAATATTTGTGGGTATCCAGACTTTTGAGTTGATGGAATTTTAGGTTCAGGTGGCTTTTTGGATTTTGGGGTATGAGGTGATGTTGGTTTGGATTTGAGCATGGTTCTTGCTCAAAAGGATGATATACTTTTCTCGTTCCACCAAATTTCTGGTCACCATCCAAGTATAGAAGTCTTGAGCTGAAGATGATCTGGATTTATCCCTGAATGATTGGCTTTTGTTGGATTAATATTTGAAGTAGATGATGAACAAGAAGGCATGACAGATGAACCAATCCCAGAAAGAAGATATGAGCCCATGGCGTCAAAGCCAGTTGGAACTGGTTTCCACACTTTCACCAGATTCCAACCATGGGGTATCTTCTTTTGATATGTATCTTGGCTGAGAGACCTAGAGGTCAATCTTGGGGTTTGTAACTGACAAGAAATTCATATTTACCTGGACGGCTTAATGAGCCAATCAAAGGATCTTTATTTTCATATTTGGCCCGAAATTGTCTTTCAATAGTTTTACCCTTTTTTGGATTCTGGGGTATGAGGTGATGTTGGTTTGGATTTGGGCATGGTTTTACTATCCTCCCAGCTAGGGGATAAGACAGAAATATCTGAATCCAGATCATCTAGCAATCATCTTGTAAACCTTGTAAATCTTTTGTGAAATACTACATATTAGTGCTTTCTAAATTTCTCTCTTGTTATTTCTTTCGAATGGATGGAAAGGCCGATCCATGTATGAAAAATAGAGTAAGAATACTTTAAGAAAGTTAGCTTATTGTAGTACGAAAGTTTTCTGAGTTATAAACAGCTAACGTTGGTTATAGTACAAAAGTTTTCTGAGTTATAAACAGCTAACGTTGGTTATAGTACAAAAGTTTTCTGAGTTGTGTAGCTTGACAAGCTGTCCCTTATGGGTTGTTGAAGCCAGCTCCTTTTGTAGGAAAACTTTTGTGACTATAAACAAATTAACTGTTTGTGTAGCTTGGCAAGCTGTACCTTATGGGTTGTTGAAGCCAGCCCCTTTTGTAGGGAAACTTTCGTATCTATGGTATAGTTTGCTCTCTTAGAGTCTCTTGCTCTATTCCTTTATACTGTGGTATCAGAGCCAGGTTTAGGGTTTAGGGTTTAGGGATATATACTGGTGGAATAACATGAAAGAGATATTGCATACATTGTGTCTAGTTGCCTTAATTGTCAACAAGTGAAGGTTAAACATTACAGAATAAAAGGTTTAGCTCATCTAATAGAGATGCTAGAGTGGAAATAGGAAAGAATAAGTATAGACTTCGTGGTTGGCCTACTGAAAACATTCAAGAAGGACGAGTCAATTTGGGAAGATTCATTTTGAGCCTGCAATCACACTTGAATCCTTCTGTTTGTGAATCTGGAATTTACAGTGTTAAACTCTCTTCTAGGACTCTTTTGTTTGATTTAGGTGCTTTATATATAAGAAAAACTACCCTTTCAAAAGGTTTCACCAACCAAGAATTGATTTTGAAATCCCTTTAATCATGTTAGTGATGCATCACTGATCTCTTTCGATTTAACCCCATGTTACCCTACTGGCTGTTTATTTTGATCCTTTTGTGATGTTTTCCTTAAATACTTGGTCTTGTGTATCTCTTCTATGATTCTGTACCAACGTTTGAATCATTCTTTCCTTATTTACCTGAGATTCTCTGTGATTACAATTGGATCCGGGATCCTTTTGACTGATTTTCAAACTGATACCATATTTTTACTTTATAAAGAACACTACTATTCCATCTTTCCTTAATTACCAACTATGTACTTGATCCTATTTGTGCACTACATGGTTTCCTTGCCTTAATAAAGCCCTAGTAAACTAATTTTCCCTCCTTATTCCATCTCAATTAGCCGTTTGACCTAGACCCCCTAATTAAAGGAGTCTAGTTGTCTTAATTGATACTAATTGATTGGTTTCTATGTTTATGCACTCTTTTCCTGCCTTACTCATTTTCAAAACTATATAAGGACCTAGTCCTCCCTCTTTCTATCATCAATCAATTCTCAAAAATCAGAAACACACAAAAATACACCAACTCACACACTGAACTCACTTTTTTCTTGCAATACTATTTTCTAATCCTACTTTGCTTGAGATCTTTTGGAACTGTTGTTTGCAATTTGGTTCTTTCAAGGCTATTTTGCTTACTTATTTTGTGAAATTGGTATGTCCTTTATTTAAATCTTCTGCCTCATCCCCTATGTGTTTACTTTACAGTTTCAGATTTCTTGTTTACTTTACTGTTTATATACTGTAATTTGTGCTTCATATCTCCTTTCTTTGCTTCTGTTTCTGTTAAGAATCCTCTACCCCTATTCCCTTCTATGTGCTAAGTTAAGCTTTTGGCCTGATAGTATCTTCATTACTACCTGGGCCTTGGCTTGATCCACAATGGATCCTAACTCTCAATGCTTGACTAGCAGGCTGGTCAGGGGTATGCCAGCATCCCAATTACTGGCATGACCACTAGCTTTCCCTGTCTCTCCCTAAGTCCCTTCCCCTTGTGCACTTACACTTATTCCTAGAATCTTAAGTTCTGCCCCTCTCTTTTGAGCCTTGCCTTAGGACCTTGAGATCCCTCTGAACTTGGACATCTGAGAGCTGGCATTCCCACACTGCACTATGTTCTTGATTCTAAAATGTGTTTGGGGTGTAAGCACTGCCCTGAGTCCCTTTGAGGCTCTTGGGAACTCTGACACACCCCAAATATGTGAAAGTCTTTTGGAAATCTGATCCTGAAAATTGGTTTATCTCATATTACTGGATGTAGTTGGAATGTTCTGATGTAATTTTCACTTACTCCCTCTTTTTGATTCATTCAAGTTGTAATAATTTTTAATAACTATGGGGTATATAGTAAAAATGGGGGGGTTACTTATGGTATGCACAAGGGTAGATATCATGCTCATTAGGTATTACTTTCTGTAAATCATGTCAAGTTTTGCATTTTCCAATGCTTTTCATATAGAGATCCTACCTTAGATCCTGTATTTTTCATTAAAAAAAATCATGGTTTAGATTTTGTATATATTTCATATAGAAAACCTGGCTATAGGACTGCATAATCTCTGCATTTTTTTGCATTTCGAAAATCTACATATAAGACCTTTACAATTCTGCATTTCAGTATCTAGAAAGCATGCCTATAAGTCCTTCTGTACTTCTACATATATATGTCACTAAGCAAATAACTTTAGGCTTAATAAAAATCAATCCATTTAGAGATCATGTCTATAGGACTCGTGCAACTGTTAAACTCAATTACACGTAGAGACCATGCCTATAGGACTAAATTAACTGAATTGGTTTCATTTTGGAATATAAAATCAGTCCTAAAATCTGCAGGTCCTTTTCTAGAATCAATAAACTTTTCCTTAAATCAGTATACTCATACATTGTTAGATATCCTGCCTATAAGTTTCACCTAGGCAAGCCAGTAGGTAATTGATTAACTGTATCAGTTTTGATAGCTACATCTAGTCAAGGAAAATTCGGACTCCTCATCTGTAAAATATGTGATAAATCAGCCTGTCCTACACTTTGCTTAATGAAAGACCTAATCAGTATTTGTAAGCCATGCTAAATAATTTGCTACTTTGGATAAGGAGGCCTACTTGAGCCTTAATTGCTATGTGCTTCCCTTTTAGATGCTATTTGTTATTGCATGTCGCCTAGCTTTTTATCCTTTTGAACCTTTGAAACTCCCCTAACTCCCTCCTCTTTAGGATTAGTAGTCTCACTGCCTCCGAGACTGATAGGATTGGGGCGGTTAATAGCATGCGATAAGTAACGATACCATTCCGTGTTTTAATACCTTAATGGGGTGGGAAGGGTAGACATGGAGATGATGATCATGTGATAACACCGTGCGTTTGATTGGCTATCGATATTGTGTGGATGATCCATGTATTTTACAAACCTAGGACCCCCCTCCCTTTATGTAATTATTTTAGATTGTCAATTTTTAGTTCTTTAAAAATTCTGCATTTTGTTTTAGACATTAAAATTTCCCCTTTAATTTGTGCATTGCCATCTTACTCTAAAACTTTTTTTGCTTACCCCCTTCCGTGTCTGATTATTTATATTCATTTTTCTGCACTTAGACATTCTTTAAAATAACTAGGAAATAACCTAGTCCCTAATTTCAGCATGTTTAGTAATCATTATACATATCTACTTGAGGTCTTTATGTGAAATTGTCTCGTATGCTTACTTTCTTTAAAGTCACAATTGTTGCATGGCCGGGAACCACACTAGTGGATCGTGGGTGGTGCCTATCACCTTCCCCCCGAGATAATTTCTAGCCCTTACCCAAACTCTAGTTTTCCAACTCAAACCCTTTTTAGTTTCCTAATGCACTTAATCATTAGGTGGCGACTCTTCAAACTCCAAACCCAATTCCTAAAAGGAAATGAATTGTCCGCCCAAATGTCGTAAACCCAATTTCGCCTTTTAAAGGAGGAAAAAGGGGGCCTCGAAAGCATGGCAACTCCGCTCTGGACTTCTTTAGGCTTTTACCATTTCATGTTATTTGTGACTTTATTGCTTCTTTATTGCTTTTATTTAATGTCTTTATCTCTCTTCTACTTCGAAACTGACTTGGCTCTTTGTTTTCTTTCCTTTAATGCTTTTACCGCTTTCCTTCAATACTGTTGTAATTACCGCAATTATTGTATGAACGTGAAAATACGTGACAACTTGTTTCCTTCTTGTAATTGCATCTTCAACATCATATTCCACTCGTGCCAAACAAATACCATAGCAACGGTTATAATGAGTCGTTGCGCCCTTCCGATATTATCACCCCCTAAATTTGACAAAAGCATATTTGCAGTAAAACCGGTCGATCAGCGGTGCAGTCGATGGTTCCGTGCCTTTTCCTCTTGAGTTGTCCGCTCAAGGGTACCAGTCTAATACCCCATACAAACCTTACTCTATTTAAAATGTGCATGCTTCGCTGTCAAACCTTGCTAAGTCGATTATGTTGTTTGCATAACGACTCTTTAAGATAGCCTTTTCCAAAGTCCGCCAAGTTTCCTTGAAACCCAAACGGACACCACCGCGTTCTATACATTTATTTGGAGAATTGAATGCTTCTATGCTAATTATTGGCTTAAAAAGTCGAGTTCAGCGGGGCGAGGGTCTAACACTTTGTTTTGCAGAAAATGAGGCATGGAGTCCCCAGATGCGGCATGGTAACTAATATTTACCCAAAGCTACTAAGCTGGTGGAAAGACCTTCACTCCAGTGATCAGACTCTCGTCCGCAAATATTTGGGAAATTTGCCTTCTTTTTTGGAAATTCGACCCGACAACAGAATCATAGAGGGTGCAACTTTATTTTAGGATAGTGACAGATACGTGTTTCGCTTCGGGGACCTTGAAATGACACCTTTGCTCGAAGAAATAGGAGGGTTTGCAGGTATTCCTTGGGAGACTCCGGGTTTGGTTATGCCAAAAAATCGCAAGGGTAGGGGTTTCCTCAAGATGATGGGACAAAAGAAAAACCTAGACTTGACCTATTTGAAGGACTCTTACAATCCTTTCAACTATCTATATGAGAGGTACGGCCATAGCAAGTCCTACCGCACTTACCCAGATGAATTTTGCCTCACCACCTTGGGTCATATCCACAGAAGATTTTTCATCTTTATATTCTTTTTGGGGATGATAGTGTTTCCTAAGACGAAGGCTAGAATCCAACCAGACTAGCCATGGTCACCAAGACTCTAATGGAAGGGATCGGTGGGCAGCCTTTTAGCATAGTACCTATGATTGTTGCTAAGATATACCGAGCCCTGGAAAACTATCAACGAGGGGCCAATCACTTTTAGGGTTGTAACTTACTAGTCCAACTTTGGCTCATGGAACACCTCCAAAAGGGTGAATATCGGCAAGAGATTTTGCGCAGAGGCTGGGATGATCATATCACCGTCCATTAGCCAGGGCGAATGAACTATATGCCTAACATGTTTGCTCAACCAGAAGATGCTAAAGGGTGGGTAGAGTTGTTTGAAAATCCAAAGGAAGACAAAGTGCAGTGGATGTTCGAATGGTTCCCTACTCAAAACCTCATCGTCTGATCTCGGGACGTACTATTTCTTATACTCATTGGTCTAAGAGGAACTTATCCATATGTCCCTCTCCGAGTCATGAGACAGGCAGGAAGAAAGTAGGTCATATCAAAGGTCGACTAGATGAGTCAATTCAGGGCTGACTTCCAAGACGACGACAACCCATACAAGTGTCAAGCTCAACACGTGTGGCACTGCAAAATCATCCTGGGAAGGGATTCCATAGAACCACACAGATACCATGTTAGTTATGCCCCATACTGTCCAAGTTGGTTGGAAGACGATCATAGTGGGTTAGGACAACCCGGGTCTGTTCTGGGTCATAGGGTCATCGACGAAAAGGCTGAAGTACAGGTTAAGTTCAACCAATTGCGCAAGAGGATTCAAGAGTGCGAAAATGAACATCGAGAAATTCAAGAAGCACACCAGAAGTTGATTGAAGAATGGAAAGATATGGCTGTCAGCGCCAATAAGCGACTGGGTATTTGGAGAGGGGTTTAATAGAGTTGAAAAGGAAGTTCATCTAAAGGATCGAAAACTGCCAGAACGTTGATGGAAACAAAGGCGGACGCTTGGCTAGAGCTTATTTGCTGTTGTGACTGCGTGAGCTGGTGAAGCTGTTCGATGGAGCTAAAGATACCGAGTCTGGGGAAGGTCCTTCTAGTACCAAGTAGCTGGGAGTCTTTTCTTTTTCTTTAAAATGTAATAAGGCATATGGCCATTAGTGATATTTTTACTTTCTGCAATTTTAGTGTCATTTTGGGATTCGTCTTATTTTTATCAATAAAATGAGGCATTTAGCATTGCAAGTTCTCCAAATCAACTTGTCTCTAGGCCTACCTCGGGCACAACGAGGCACCCAAATAAGGACACGATTTATAATCTTGCACTATGTGTTTAAATATTGCAACATTTTCTTATAACCCACAGTAACTTGTCACCTTTTTGTTTTTAATTTTTTATTCCCCTTCCCCAAAGGTTAGTTCGTGCACTCTGGCATCATCATCCTACTCCACAATATCCAAGGGCCCTCCACCTCCCCCTCCTCCGAGTGCTATCAGAAACAAAAACAAGGCAAAAATGGAAGACTTGAGCAACATCAGAAAGGAGAACTCGGGTAAACGGGCAGAAGTTACTCAGGGTATTCAGGTTTCCAAGTAAAATGCTGCCCAACTTGAGCAGAAGTTGTTGAAATTTCAGGAAGACCTGGACCAAGTTCGGAACTTGGCACACTTATCATTTTCCCTCACTACCCCGGAAATCAACTTTCCCAATGCTCAAAATCCTACACCTCAACAAAACATCCAGAAACCACAAAACCAACCCGCTTCCCATCAAAACTACAAGACATGTCACACTTCAAACAACACCCCACTACTCATTCCCGAACCACTAAACTCCACAAATGATCTTCCCTACAACACCCTCATCTATGTGGAAACAATACCACACTATACTCAACCTATTTCAAGCACACCAGAGTCCGATGACAAAGACTCTCTTATCAGGAACCTAGCCGTAGAACTCAAGAAGCTGACTAGTCGAGTCCAGGGTGTTGAAGGGAACAAAGGTATCAAGAGACTGAATTACGAGGACCTTTGTAATCAGCCAGATGTCGAACTACCCGAGGGGTACAAACCTCCCAAGTTCCAGATGTTTGATGGCACAGGGAATGCCGGAGTCCATTTGACTACATACTACGACAAGTTTGTTGGAGTCGGAAGGGATGAAAATATCCACATGAAGATCTTTATGAGAAGTCTGAAAAGAGATGCTCTATCTTGGTACATTAACCAAGACCCCAAGAAGTGGACAAGCTGGGTAGGTATGGCGTCCGATTTCATGGACAGGTTCAGATACAATACAGAGAATTTACCAGATGTATTCTACATCAAGAATTTGAAGAAGAAACCTACAGAGATATTCCACAGGTATACTACTCATTGGAGATCAGAGGCTGCAAAGGCCAGGCCGGCCTTAGAAGAAGAACAGATGAACAGCTTTTTCGTCTGAGGTCAGGACCCACAATATTATGAGAGGTTGATACTGATTGAGGGTCAGAAATTTTCCGACATCATCAAGATAGGTGAGAGAATCGAGGAAGGTATTAAAACTTGTATGGTCACCAACTTTGAAGCATTACAGGCTACCAATAAGGCTCTACAGTCTGGTAGCACGTCCAAGAAAAGGGATGTATGTGCCGTGATGGTTGCACAGAGAACAAAATCCCCAATAAAATACCAATATCCATTACCCCTACTCAAAAATCAACCTACTCCAAACAACTAAGCACCTCCGCCCTCTTACCAAGTTCCACCACCTACTTACCAATCATCTCTACCCCTCACATATCAACCTACCTCACCAAGACACTCTCAACCCGCACCTGTCTACCAAGCCTACAACACTCAATCCTCTCACCACCAGTCACCTCCCACTCACCAAAACATTCCTAGACCTCGCCCTAACTTCGACCATAGACCTCCCAAATAATATACCGCCATCACCGAACCAATCGAACAGCTATATGAAAGGCTCAAAGCTGCTGGTTACGTCACCCCTATCCCTGCCATAACTCCAAAAAACCCTTCCTAATGGGTCAACCCGAACAAAACCTGTGCATACCATTCCGGCATGAAGGGGCATACCATTGATAAGATCCAGGCTTTGATTGACAATAAAATCATCGTAGCAAAGGAGCCTGCTCCTAATGTTCGCAACAACCCTCTGCCTGACCACAAAGGTGGAGGCATTCACATGATCGAGATAGATGATGATTGGGACCCCAAAGGGTTGATTGGATTGATTGCTGAAGGTGACGAGCCGAAGAAACCAACAGTCACACTTAATCTGATTGTTGTCCAGATCAAGCCTTCTGGGGATGCTGAAGTGAACATGTCTATACCGCTTGAGTTTGAAGCACCTCCTTCAGCAAAAGCGCCCGGACCAATTGAGGTCGAGTTTGAATCCCCAAAAGTACCTCTGCTATTTGAAGTTGATGTGTTACCTCCCAAAACAAGGGTACCCATTCCTGTGGCTATGTCAACCATAGCACCATTCCATATGAAGGCTGTTCCTTGGGATTACACCCTCGAGGTGAGAAGGAAAGGGAAAACCAAATCAGGAAAAGCAATTGCAGCACATGGTATGACCAGAACCGATATGGTTTATACTCCAAAACATCTAGCTGAGTCCAGTAAGAAAGCCTCTGGACGACTGACCGTCACTAAAACTGGGCTTGATGTCCTCTAGAGGAAGATACAAGCAAAGGAGTACTCAATCATCGATCAGTTGAACAAGAAGCCAGCCCAGATCTCTATCTTGGCCCTGCTACAAAGCTCTGACGCACATAAAAATGCCTTATTGAAAGTGCTGAGCGAGGCATATGTGCCCAGCAAAATAACTGGAGGAGAAATGGCGAACATGGTAGGGCAGGTATTGGAGAGTCACAAAGTCACTTTCCACGAAGATGAACTGCCACAGGAAGGGCTAAGCCACAATAAAGCATTGCACATCACTATGCAATGTGAAGATTATTTCATCACCAGGATTCTGATTGACGGAGGATCCAGCCTCAATATTTGTCCATTGGTGACTCTTAGAATATTGGGAAAGATCCTGCATGAGATCAAGGATGGGGCCATCAACGTCAAAGCTTTTGATGGTTCCCAAAGGTCCACTATTGGGGAAATCAGTTTGTCTCTGCAAATGGCGACTTGGTTTGACGTGGATTTCCAGGTGATAGACATCCCAGCATCTTACAACTTGCTATGGGGCGACCTTGGATTCACGCCTTTGGATCTGTAGCATCAACTCTGCACCAGGAAGTGAAGTTCGAGTGCAATCACCAAGAGTTGATTATTCATGGCGATTAGTAGTAATCCTATATACAGTCGCCAGACCATCCCATCGATCGGAGGAAGAAGGAAGATAGGCGGGGAAACCTACCATCACATTGAGCAAGTCAACACCGTGGACAAGGATAAATGGTAGGATAATAAGATTGATATTATACTGAATTGGAGCGAATATGAACCTGGAAAGGGACTCGGCAAGAACCTCCAGGGAATCACCAAACCTATCAAGCTGAAGAAACATGGTACCACTTTTTGTTTCGGATATGAATACACTTGGGAGGAATTCAACCACTGGTCGCCACCATGGCGCAGTCCCTACTATCTACTGGAACACCCGATACCTTGCCTGGATTAGAATTTCCAGCCAGCCGATGTCATATATGGGTCGAAAGAAGAAGAAGTGTTGGCGTCAATGAAGAATCTGTTCTTGGAAGACGACAATATGGTATGTTATGTCATTTTCGAGGAAGAAGGGGAGGAAGGCCCTTCCACACAAGCTGTGAGTCGAGGAGCGCGCCTCAATAATTGATCCATCAGAACCACCAAGGCTCAGAAAGCTTTAGGGTAGCAAGGCTGAACAAAGCACCATACACTATCTTTTAATTTTTTGCTAGTTGATATTCTTTCCGTATTTTCTGTAAATTTTGAAAAGAGCTCCAATATTCAAAACAATTATGGAATTTATCAAAACATTTCATTTTCTTCTAAATCTCACTCTTATTATTTTCTCTATTGTTTACTTTATTTACACATCATTACTATTACTTATCTTGATGAACCGACAATTGTGACTTGCGATGAGACAACGTAACAAACGGATATAGACTCAGAAGAGGATAATATACCAGAAGAGGTCATTAAAGAGGTTGAGGACTTTGAGAATAGGCCTAAGTCTAACTTGGACAAAACTGAGGTTATCAACTTTGGGGATACAGAGAATGTCAAGAAAACGCGCATCAGTGTTCACCTGTCACCGTCAAAAAAGGAAGAGTACACGGAATTCCTTAGGGAATATGAGGAAATATTCGCCTGGTCATATGATGATATGACTAGTCTCAGTACATCTATTATAGCTCACAAGCTGCCAACCGATCCGACATGTCCCCCGGAAAAGCAGAAGCTTAGGAAGTTCAAACCATACATGAGTTTGAAAATCAAGGATGAAGTTACCAAACAAGTCAAAGCCAAGGTCCTTAGGGTAGTGGAGTATCCAACATAGTTAGCCAATATTGTGCAAGTGCCGAAGAAGGACGGGAAGGTCAGAGTCCGTGTCGACTACCGGGACCTCAACCGGGCCAGTCCGAAAGATGACATCCCCTTGCCCAACATACATAACCTGATTGACAACTGCACTGAGCACGAGCTGTAGTCATTCATTTATTGCTTTACTGGGTATCATCAGATATGGATGGATGAAGAAGACGAGGAGAAAACAGCTTTCATTACACCGTGGGGGATGTATTGGTACAAGATGATGCCATTCGGATTAAAGAATGCTGGGGACACCTACATGAAGGCCATGACTACTATTTTTTATGACATGATACATAAAGAGATCGAGGTGCATGTAGACGATGTCATCATCAAATACAAGAAAGCCACTGACCACATGGAAGATCTGATAAAGTTCTTCAACAGATTGAAAAGGTACAATCTGAAGCTGAATCCCGCCAAATGTGCATTCGGGATTCCTGTCGGAAAACTACTTGGGTTCATCGTAAGTCGACGAGGAATAGAACTGGATCCGTCAAAGCTTAAGGCTATTCAATAATTGCCACCGCCAAAGTACAAGAAAGAGGTTATGAGTTTATTAGGAAGACTCAACTACATCAACCAGTTCATAGCTCAGTCTATTGTCATTTGTGAGCCAATCTTTAAGATGTTGAAGAAGGACGCCACCACCAAATGGACTGATAATTGTTAGAAAGCCTTCGACAGAATCAAGGAATACCTGTCAATGCCGCCAGTTCTAGTTCCGCCCGAATCGGGTAGACCGCTATTGCTCTACCTTATAGTATTGGATGAGGCATTCAGTTGTGTTTTGGGACAACATGATGAGACGGGGAGAAAAGATCAAGCCATCTACTATCTCAGCAAGAAGTTCACCCTGCACGAGGCCAGGTATTCTCTATTAGAGCATACCTATTGCGCTCTGACTTGGGTAGCTCAAAAGTTGAGGCATTATTTCTGTGCCTATACCATTTATCTCATATTGAGAATAGTTCTGCTGAAGTATATCTTCCAGAAGCCCATGCCCATGGGCAAGCTAGCCGAGTGGAAAATCCTGCTGAGTGAGTTCAACATTGTCTACATGACCTAGAAGGCAATTAAAGGACAAGCACTAGCAGATCATCTTGCGAAAATCTCGTGGACGGAGAATACGAGCCTCTAAAGACGTATTTTCCTGACAAAGAGGTCTCCTTCATAGGAGAAGATATCACAGAATCCTATGATGGCTGGAGAATGTTCTTCGACGGAGTAGAAAACTTCAAAGGAGTTGGCATAGAAGCAGTTCTAGTATCAAAAACAGGTCAGCATTATCCGGTGTCTACCAAGCTCAGGTTCCCGTGCACCAACAACATGGCCGAGTACGAAGCCTGCATCACAAGGCTCAAGCTGGCCATTAATATGAACATTCAAAAGTTACTAGTGATCGGGGATTCAGACTTGCTCATACATCAGGTTCGAGAAGAATAGGAAACCAAGAACTCCAAGATACTCTCTTATCTGCATCATGTACAGGAATTGAGAAAGAGGTTCACAAAGACAGAATTCTAGCATGTTCCCAGAGCCCAGAATGAGTTTGTCGATGCATTGGCTACCCTATCATCTATGATTCAGCACCCAGATAAGAACTTCATTGATCCTATCCCGGTAAAAATCCATGATCAGCCAGCGTGCTCATGTAGAGGAGAAAGCAGATGGAGAGCCCTGGTTTCACGATATCAAGGAATATTTGGCGACGGAAGAATATTCGGAACTTGCAAACGCTACTCAAAAGCGCACACTGCGAAGGTTATCCAATCACTTCTTTCACAGCGGAGGAATCCTATATAGGAGAACTCCCGACTTGGGATTACTGAGGTATGTCGAAGAAAAGGAAGCATCTAGGTTGTTGGAAGAGTTCATGCAGGGACTTGTGGCCCACATATGAACGGTTTTGTCTTAGCCAAGAAAATACTCCAAGCTGGATATTTTTGGATGACTATGGAAACGGACTGCATCCAGTATGTCCGAAAATGCCATCGCTATCAGATATATGCAAATATGACAAAGGTGCCTCCTAATAAGCTTTATGCAACAAGTTCGCCATGGTCGTTCGCCGCTTAGGGAATGGATGTCATCGAACCTATCTAGCCTGCCGCATCAAACGGACACAGGTTCATTCTACTGGCAATTGATTAGTTCACCAAATGGGTTAAAGCATCATCATATAAGGCAGTGACCAAGAAAGTTGTGGCAGACTTTGTCCGCGATCGTATCGTTTGTCGGTTCGGTATCCCAAAGTCAATCATTACTGATAATGGTTCCAATCTCAACAGTGACCTGATGAAAGCAATGTGCGAAATATTCAAAATCAAACACAAGAATTCTACAGCCTACCGACCTCAGATGAACGGAGTTGTAAAAGCGGCCAACAAGAATATCAAGAAGATACTGAGGAAAATGATAGAAAAGCATAAGCAGTGGCATGAGAAGCTATTATTTTCTTTATTGGGCTACCGCACCATAGTTCGCACATAAACCGAAGCAACTCCATTTATGTTGGTTTATGGTATAGAAGTAGTTATTCCCGCCGAGGTGGAGATCCCTCTTTGAGGATCATACAGGAAGCAGAACTTAACGATGCAGAACGGGTAAAAAGCCGTTACGAGCAACTAGCTCTAATAGATGGGAAGAGAATGAATGCAGTTTGCCATAGTCAATTGTATCAAATTGGGATGTCCAGAGTCTTTAACAAAAGAGTCAAGCTGAGATAGTTTACACCATGATAGTTGGTATTGAAGAAAAATTTCCCGCGTTAGGATGAAGCCAAGGGGAAGTTCTCTCCTAACTGGTAGGGCCCGTACATGGTTCACCTATTTCTAACAAGGGGAGCCCTCATACTTGCATAAATGGATGAAGAAGTCTGGCCAAAGCCAATTAATTCAGATGCAGTCAATCGTTACTATGTGTAATCATTATGATTTCTTTATGATGTAATTCGAACTACGTCTGACCTGATTCCCATTAAAGAGGGGATACATAGGCAGCCTTATGGGTTTGGTCACAATTCAATAAAATTTTCATTTCCCCCACTATTGGAAACTGGGGCAGAATTTTGAGGAGGACTCTCAAAATTCCGAAGTTGATATTCAGCCATTCACCAACTCGCAGTCGTCAGAAGCACCAGCCCAGTAAACTGGGGTAAAATTTTGAGGAGGACCCTCAAAATTTCGGAGCGAGAGAGGTTTCAATGTCTTGAACCGCGTCGTAGTCATCGATTCATCTAAAAGAAAAATATTTTTTTTATGTATTTACGTTACAATTTTACTAAATCATGCATGACCACTATCAAAATTACTTTGTTTAGCGATGCTACCCCAATGATACACAATGCCAAGAAGGACAAGCGAAGCCCACAGGAAGATGGACTAACCTTCCCCTTTTACAAAACTCATGATTTTTCTTTGGATGCAGGCACCCGAGACATAAAATCATCAGATAAGATTAGATACTCATATTTTTCAGGAATATAACTCTCAGAATCATCACCTATTTACAGTTGCTATCCGTACACGACATCCCCAGCAGCCATAATAGAATAATCAGCTATCATCTATCAGCTAAGAGATTTCATTATTATTCGCCTTTATTTTATGCATTGCATAAGGCTACCTTTCTGCCTTCCGAGCCTAAGCTCTGTCTCCATCTGCATTTCTTACATTGCATAAGGCTACCTTTCTTCCTTCTGAGATTAAGCTCTGTCTCTATTCGTATTTCTTGCATTGCATAAGGCTACCTTTCTGCCTTCCGAGACTAAGCTCTGTCTCCATCTGCATTTCTTGCATTGCATAGGCATTGCATAGGGCTACCATTCTGCCTTCTGAGGTTAAGCTCTACCTCCATCTTGCATTTCTTGCATTGCATAAGGCTACCATTCTGCCTTCTGAGGTTAAGCTCTACCTCCATCCTGCATTTCTCTACATTGCATAAGGCTACCTTTCTGCCTTCCGAGGTTAAGCTCTACCTCCATCTGCATTTTCTCTGCATTGCATAAGTCTACCTTTCTACCTTCCGAGACTAAGCACTGTCTCTATCTTCATTTTCTCTGCATTGCATAAGACTACCTTTCTGCCTTCCGAGACTAAATATTGTCTCCATCCTGCATTTTCACTGCATTGCATAAGGCTACCATTCTGCCTTCCGAGGTTAAACTCTACCTCCATCCTGCATTTCTTTGCATTGCATAAGGCTATCATTCTACCTTCCGAGGTTAAGCTCTACCTCCATCTGCATGGCTGAAAGATAGCCAACTTTATTTAAATTCTGCATGGCTGAAATATCGCCACTTTATCTCTATTGCATGGCTGAAATACCGCCACCTTTTATTTACGTCTTACAATCGGCTAAAATATCGCCAAACTTTATTTAAATTCCGCATCAGCTGAAATATTGCCAACTTTATGAATTATGTATCGGCTAAAAGATCGCCACCTTTTGCACCTCACGAGCTAAAAGATCGCCAAATTATCCGAAGGCGTCAATGTTCGGAGGAACCATTTGCATAGCCCGAGAATGCTATGCCATGGCCTGAGGACCCCATTTTATCTTTTGCACATCATTATTTAAAGTCATCATAGTTCGGAGGCATCATTATCATAGCCCGAGAAGTTCATCGCATGGCCTGCGAATCCTTTACCGTACGCTTCATGGCCCAGAATGTTATCGTCCAAGGACGTCATCCTAATCGTCCAAAGACAACATTCATGGTCCAGTGGGAACTTGCATCGCGTTTAAATTTATGCACAATATATGTTCATATTGTTTATTTTTAGGTACACCGGCTAGCAATGGCCATCCCAGCAGGAGCGATCCCGCTCCGGTCCCCGCAGTCTACTAGACTCTGACCATCTTTCCCAACCTGAACAGCGCGTCCGTCTTTCAAAAATCTCCATCGGCATATTCTTCAATGGACCCTGAACAACATATGCCTTGATTCTTTTAAGACCAGGGATATGTAGGCAGCTCAGGAACCAGAGATCGATCAAAATTCTTTGAAAATCGTTGATTCCGGTCAAAATTGGGCATCATATCTTTACCCGACAACTTCTTCATCCTTCTCGGGTAAAGAGGGGCAACTGTTGATACCTAATTTTTTTCCTATGTATTTTATACCCAAAATGACTTCAAAATAGTGTGTGTATGCATATATAAGCATGCCCACGAGTTTTGGTATTTTTCCCAAAATTTTAAGAGTTTTAAAATCTATTTATTGTTTATTTTAACAATGCAAAATCCAATAATTATCCCAAAATTATCATTTTGGTGAATAATTTATTTCTATCCTCATATTTATACCAAAATATATTTAAGGTGATTTTTGCATATTTTTGTTTTACAAATTTATTTGATATTTAAAGTTAAATGGCATATAAATGCAATTATAGCCTATTTTACGATTAGCAACATTTTACAATTACAAAATTATTCCCAGTATTTTTAGATTAATTTTTATATATTATTAACTAGTTCAATGCTTTTAATTTATTTTTAAAATCATTGTTAACTATTTTATAAAAATTAAAAGGGGAGAAATTAGCTATTTAACACATAGCCATTTCTATTTCAATTGTAGCCCCAATTCCACCTAATTAAACGACCCAATTTTTAATTTTAAACTCGACCCCTTAACCCATTTTCAGATCCCGTCAAAATTTTCTTTTAATCCTGGCCGTTGATCATTTTGATCAATGGCCTTGATTTGCCCTTTCCTTTTTTAATACCCTAACTCCTCTAACCCTAACTCATTTGCAGAAAGATGCCGCCTCTAAACTCCTTTCGTCTCCCAAAACCTCTCTAGCCCTCTGAAACCCTAACCTTACTCCTCCGATCTCCGTCTCATTTCCACCGGAGTCCATGGAAATCCTGGCCATGGATGGCCTGTGCTCCATCTCCTTCACCATCAGCTTGAGTTACTCGAAGCTTGGAGGCCTGCCTTCCATGGTTTCCTTTAGATATGTCTCAGATCTGCAAGATATATGGCCTCTACGGTCATTTTCCTGCGTGTTCAAGGCAATATGAGTCTCTTCGACGCAGGATCCGACTTTCCTCAAGACCTTCTCATTCTAGGGTCTTCTCTACCATTTTTAAGCCTTCTAAGGTTCTATACTCGTTCATTTCTTTTAGATATGTGCCATGCTTGGTCTTTACTTGATGTTTCAAGGGTTTTCCCCAAATTTCCTTTTTCAAAACTGTTCGAATTCAATTTTTAGGGTTACTGGAAAAAGTTTTCTGTAAATGTTTTCTGACTTTTGGTTCTCTCTTTATGTGTGTTTATGCTCTTATGTTTATTTTTATTATGCTCAAGTTTGTTCTCTTATTTCTTTTCTGATTAAGCAAGACTTTCTTTTCTGTTCTTTGCTCATATGTTAACTTGGTTTGTTTTTCCTCACTCTTTACTATATGTGTTTAATTCTGTGCTATTTGATTTTGTTTCACCATACTAAGTTTGTTGATATTCCTGATAAGCATGATCTTGCCTACTTTTCTTTTAAAACGCGCAGCTTCTCTTTCTTCTACATTTGTTTATGTTTGTGTGCCTCTCTCAATGACCTTGATACCTCTGATTCTATTTGAAGCCCTAAAGATTTGGGGAATCATCTTTGATAGGGGATATTAGGTTTCCACTTTGGGGACCCTAGGTTTGCAGATTCATTATGAGCCTGCAATCAAACTTGAATCCTTCTGTTTGTGAATCTGGAATTTCAGTGTTAAACTCTTTTCTATGACTCTTTTGTTTGATTTAGGTGCTTTATATAAAAGAGAAACTACAATTTTAAAAGGTTTCACCAACCAAGAATTGATTTTGAAATCCCTTTAATCATGCTAGTGATTCATCACTGATCACTTTCGATTGAACCCCTTGTTACCCTACTGGCTGTTTATTTGGATCCTTTTGTGATGTTTTCCTTAAATACATGGTCTTGTGTATCTCTTCTGTGATTCTGTACCAACGTTTGAATCATTTTTTCCTTATTTACCTGAGGTTCTTTGTGATTACAATTGGATCCGGGATCCTTTTGACGGATTTTCAAACTCATACCTTATTTTTACTTTATAAAGAACATTACTATTCCATCTTTCCTTAATTACAAACTATGTACTTGATCCTATTTGTTCACTACTTGGTTTCCTTGCCTTAATAAAGCCCTAGTAAACTGATTTTCCCTCCTTATTTCATCTCAATTAGCCGCTTGACCTAGACCCCCTAATTATAGGAGTCTAGTTGTCTTAATTGATACTAATTGATTGGTTTCTATGTTTGTGCACTCTTTGCTTGCCTTACTTTATTTCAAAACTATATAAGGACCTATTCCTACCTCTTTCTATCGTCAATCAATTCTCAGAAATTAGAAAAATACGAAAATACACTAACTCACACACTGAACTCACTTTTTTCTTGCAATATTGTTTTCTAATCCTACTTTGCTTGAGATCTTTTGGAATTGTTTTTTGCAATTTGATTCTTTCAAGGCTATTTTGCTTACTTATTTTGTGAAAATGGTATGTCCTTTATTTAAATCTTCTGCCTCATCCTCTATGTGGTTACTTTACAGTTTCAGATTTCTTGTTTACTTTACTGTATATATGCTGTAATTTGTGCTCCATATCTCCTTTCTTTGCTTTTGTTTCTGTTAAGAATCCTCTACCCCTATTCTCTTCTATGTGCTGAGTTAAGCTTTTGGCATGACAGTATCCTCATTACTGCCCAGGCCTTGGCTTGATCCACAATGGATCCTAACTCTCAATGCTTGACTAGCATGCTGGTCAGGGGTGTGCTAGCATCCTAATTGCTGACATGACCACTAGCTTGCCCTGACTCTCCCTGATTCCCTTCCCCTTGTGCACTTACACTTATTCCTAGAATCTTATGTTCTGCCCCTCTCTTTTGAGCCTTGCCTTGGGACCTTGAGATCCCTATGAACTTGGACATCTGAGAGTTGACATTCCCACACTACACTATGTTCTTGATTCTGAAATGTGTTTTGGGTGTAAGCACTGCCCTGAGTCCCTTTAAGGCTCTTGGGAACTCTTACACGCCCAAATATGTGAAAGTCTTTTGGAAATCTGATCCTGAAAGTTGGTTTATCTCATATTATTGGACTTTGAGTCAGAATTAGGCTGATTAGATGTAGTTGGAATGTTCTGATGTAATTTTCACTTTCTCCCTCTTTCTAATTCATTCAAGTTGTAATAATTAGTAATAAATATGGGGTATATAGTAAAAATGGGGGGGGGGGTTACTTATGGTATGCACAAGGGTAGATATCATGCTCATTAGGTATTACTTTCTGCAAATCATGTCAAGTTTTGCATTTTCCAATGCTTTTCATATAGAGATCCTACTTAGATCCTGCATTTTTCATAAAAAATCCTGTTTTAGATTCTGTATATATTTCATATAGAAAACCTGGCTATAGGACTGCATAATCTCTGCATTTCTTGCATTTAGAAAATCTGCCTATACGAACTTTACAATTCTGCATTTCAGCATCTAGAAAGCATGCCTATAAGTCCTTTTGTACTTCTGCATATATACGTCACTAGGCAAATAACTTTAGGCTTAATAATAATCAATTTAGAGATCATGTCTATAGGACTCGTGCAACTGTTAAAATCAACGACACGTAGAGACCATGCCTATAGGACTAAATTAACTGAATTGGTTTTATTTTGGATTATAAAATCAGTCCTAAATTCTGCAAATCCTTTTCTAGAATCAATACAATTTTTCTTAAAATCGGTATACTCATACATTATTAGATATCCTGCCTATAAGTTTCACCTAGGAGCCAGTAGGTAATTGATTAACTGTATCAGTTTTGATAACTACATCTAGTCAAGGCAAATTCGGACTCCTCATCTGGAAAATATGTGATAAATCAACATGTCCTACACTTTGCTTAATCAAAGACCTAATCAGTATTTGTAAGCCATGCTAAATAATTTGCTACTTTGGATAAGGAGGCCTACTTGAGCCTTAATTGCTATGTGCTTCCCTTTTAGATGCCATTTGTAATTGCATGTCGCCTAGCTTTTTATCCTTTTGAACCTCTGAAAAGCCCCCAACTCCCTCCTCTTTAGGATTAGTAGTCTCACTTCCGTGACTAATAAGATTGGGGCGGGTAATAGCATGCAATAAGTAATGATATCATTCCGCGCTTTAATACCTTAACGGGTCGGGAAGGGTAGATATGGAGATGGTTATCACACGATAACACCATCTGTTTGATTAGCTATCGGTGTTGTGTGGATGATCGATGTATTTTACAAACCTAGGAACCCCCCCCCCCCTTTATGTAATTATTTTAGATTTTCAATTTTTAGTCCTTTAAAAATTCTTCATTTTGTTTCAGTCATTAAAATTTCCCCTTTAATTTGTGCACTGCCATCTTACTCTAAAAATTTTCAGCTCACCCACTTCCGTGTCTGATTATTTATATTCATTTTTCTGCACTTAGACATTTTTTCAAAGTACTAGGAAATCACCTAGTCCCTAATTTCAGCATGTTTAGTAACCATTATACATATCTACTTGAGGTCTTTATGTGAAATTGTCTCGTATGCTTACTTTCTTTAAAGTCACAACTGTAGCATGGCTGGGAACCACACTAGTGGATCTTGGGGGGTGCCTAACACCTTCCCCCCGAGATAATTTCTAGCCCTTACCCAAACTCAGATTTTCCAAATCAAACCCATCTTATTGTCCTAATGCACTTAATCATTAGGTGGTGACTCCTCAAACTCCAAACCCAATTCCCAAAAGGAAATGAGTTGTCCGCCCAAATATCGTAACCCGATTTCGCCTTTTAAAGGAGGGAAAAGGGGGCCTCGACAGCATAGCAACTCTGCTGGGGACTTCTTTTGGCTTTTACCATTTCATGTTATTTGTGAATTTATTGCTTTTATTTAATATCTTTATCTCTCTTCTACTTCGAAACTGACTTGGCTCTTTGTTTTCTTTCCTTTAATGCTTTTACCGCTTTCCTTCAATATTATTGTAATTACCGCAATTATTGTATGAACGTGCAAATACGTGACATCTTGTTTCCTTCTTGTAATTGCATCTTCAACGTCATATTCCACTCGTTCCAAGCAAATACCATACCAACGCTTATAATGAGTGATTGCGCCCTTCCGATATTATCACCCCCTAAATTTGGCAAAGGCATATTTGCGATGAAACCAATCGATCAGCGGTGCAATCGACAGTTCCTTGCCTTTACCTCTTGAGTTGTCCGCTCAAGGGTACCGGTATAATACCCCATATAAACCTTACTCTATTTAAATTGTGCATGCATCGCTGTCAAACATAGCCGAGTCGGTTATGTTGTTCGCATAACGACTCTTTAAGATAGACTTGTCCAAAGTCTATCGGGTTTCCTTGAAACCCAAATGGACACCACCATGTTCTATACATTTATTTGGAGAATTGAATGCTTCTATGCTAATTAATGGCTTAAATAGTCGAGTTTGGCGGGTTGAGGGTCTAACTTTGTTTTGCAGAAAACGAGGCACAAAGTCCCCAGATGCGGCATGGTAACCAACATTCACCCAAGGCTACTAAGCTGGTGGGAAGACCTTCACTTCACTGATACGACTCTCGTCCATAAATATTTGGGAAATTTGCCTTCTCTTTTGGAAATCCAACCCGACAACAAAATCATAGAGGCTACAACTTTATTTTGGGATAGTGACAGATCTGTGTTTCGCTTCGTGGACCTTGAAATGACACCTTTGCTCGAAGAAATAGGTGGGTTAGCTGGTATTCATTTGGAGATTCTGGGTTTGCTTATGCCAGAGAATCGCAGGGGTAGGGGTTTCCTCAAGATGATGGGACAAAATAAAAACTCAGACTTGAATTGTTTGAAGGACTCTTACATCCCTTTCGACTATCTGTACGAGAGGTACGACCATAGAAAGTCCTACCGCACTTACCCAGATGAATTTTCCCTCACCTCATTGGGGCATATCCACAGAAGAGTCTTCGTCTTTACGTTCTGCTTTTTGGGGATGATAGTGTTTCCTATGAAGAAGGCTAAGATCCATACCATACTAGCCATGGTCACCAAGACTCTAATGGAAGGGATCGGTGGGCAGCCTTTTAGCATAGTACCTATGATTGTTGCTGAGATATACCGAGCCCTCGAAAACTGTTAACGAAGGGCCAATCACTTTGAGGGTTGTAACTTACTAGTCCAACTTTGCTCATGGAGCAACTCCAAAAGGGTGAATATCGGCAAGAGATTTTGCGCAGAGACTGGGATGATCATATCGCCTTCCATCGGCCAGGACGAATGAACTATATGCCTAACATGTTTGCTCAACCAGAAGATGCTAATGGGTAGGTTGAGTTGTTTGAAAATCTGAAGGAAGACAAAGTGCAGTGGATCATCGAATGGTTCCCTGCTGAAGAGTTCATCGTCCGATTTCGGGACGCACTATTTCTTATACTCATTGGTCTGAGAGAAACTTATCCCTATGTCCCTCTCCGAGTCATGAGACAGGCAGGAAGAAAGTAGGTCATACCAAAGGTCGACAAGATGAGTCAATTCAAGGCCGACTTCCAAGACGACGACAGCCCATACAAGTGTCAAGCTCAACACATGTGGCACTGCAAAATCATCCTGAGAAGGGATTCCATAGAACCAGATAGATACCATGTTAGTTATAACCCATACTGTCCAAGTTGGTTGGAAGACGATCATAGTAGGTTGGGACAACCCGGGTCCGTTCGGGATCATAGGGTCATCGACGAAAAGGCTGAAGTACAGGTTAAGTACAACCAATTGCGCAAGAGGATTCGAGAGTGCAAAAAAGAACATTGCAAAATTCAAGAAGCACATCAGAAGTTGATTGAAGAGTGGAAAGATATGGCTGTCAGCGCCAATAAGCAACCGGGGTATTTGGAGCGGGGTTTAGTAGAGTTGGAAATGAAGTTCATCTAGAGGATCAATAACTGCCAGAACGCTGATGGAAACAAGGAGGACGTTTGGCTAGAGCGTATTTGCTGCTGGGACTGCGTGAGCTGGTGAAGCGGTTTGATAGAGCTAAAGATGCCGAGTCTGGGGAAGGTCCTTCTAGGACCAAGTAGCTAGGAGACTTTTCTTTTGCTTTAAAATGTAATAAGGCCAATGGCCATTAGTGACATTGTTACTTTCTGCAATTTTAGTGTCATTTTGGGATTCGTCTTATTTTTATCAATAAAATGAGCCATTTAGCATTGCAAGTTCTCCAAATCAACTTGTCGCTAGGCCTACCTCAGGCATAATGAGGCACCCAAATTATGACACGATTTATATTCTTGCACTATGTGTTTAAATATTGCAACATTTTCTTATAACCCACACTAACTTGTTACCTTTTTGTTTTTAATTTTTTATTCCCCTTCCCCAAAGATTAGTTCTTACACTCTGGCATCATTATCCTACTCCACAAGATCCAAGGGACCTCCACCTCCTCCTCCTCCGAGTGCTATCAGAAACAAGAACTAGGCAAAAATGGAAGACTTGAGCAACATCAGAAAGGAGAACTCGGAACCGCAGAAGCGGTGGGACTGTCCGCAGAAGTGAAAATGGGCTAGGAGCCCCGTGTTTGCAGAAGCGGCATTTGGACCGCACCTGCGGAACTGCAGAAGCTGTCAAGGGGCCGCAGGTGCGAAAATAGTTGAAGGCAGGGAGTTGTTTTAAATTCGGGATTTGGCTATTCCTCTCCCATTTTTCACTTGGCATGGGCAATTTTGGAGAGCTTCAAGAGGGGATTTCCGTCATAAACATCAAGGTAAGTTATCCCCCCTTATTTTGAGTTAAATACATCAATTATGTATGGATTTGAGCATGAAATTGGAAGAAAACTTGGGGTTTAAGAGAAGACTTAGAAAATTATTGTTCATGGAATTTAACCATGATTTGGGGTATGGAATTAGGAGAAAATTATATATTTGAGTTCCTGAGGCTATGGGTAAACTTTATCTTCAAAAAATTTCGGAATCCATGCATGTGGGCCCGAGGGAAATTTTCAACTTTTCGATCGGGGTTAGGAATTGTTATAAATTAGATTTTAATGGATACCTTAGAATATATTAATGGATTTGCATAATTATTGGCTAGTTTTGGAGGGTTGTGAATCAATTCAAGTTTTCGGAAGGGCGTGGAATGCCGATTATGGACCTTCGGAGCAAGGTGAGTCTCCTTTCTAACCTTGTAAGAGGGAATTGTCCCCATAGGTGAAATAATTGATTATGTGCTCCTATTTTTGGGGGCTACATACGCACGAGGTGACGAGAGTCCATACGTAGCTACTATTATGCTACTGTCTAGGTAATTAGGACCCAAAAGCATGCTACACTTGGATTATTTACGTACTTACTGATAGCTTGAATTGCTTAAATCACATTGAATTAGTAAATGAATTTCTAAAAGGATTAAACTTCATTTTCTTAAATTGTTAAAAAAGAATTGGCTTTTATTTGGATAAATGTTCCCCGATAAATACCTAACTGGCTATTTGAGCATGTATTTCGATGTGTACCTGCGTCGCACATATGATTTGCGAACAGGGTATTTGTTTATTTTATGTTGACCGCGTCGCAGGATAGTTCACGAGCGGGGTAATAGATGCATCTATAGGTGCGCCGTCGACCCTCTGCAAGTGCACAGTTTATTTCTATTTGATCAGGCCATCGCCTCGGCATAAAATGTGCATGCTTGTATTGCTGCTTTGAACTTATTGAAGTTGATATTGCCCTTTTTATGGCCGCTATAAACTAATAAAGATAATGAAAAGTAAATCTTGGAATTCCATTGTTATTTGAGAAGGTGTTACATTTGTTCTTTCTCTATGAGTTATAATTGCTAGATAAATCCATGTTATCCTCACACCTTCACCATATTATTATTGGACCACTAGTAAGTGTCGAAGTTGTCCATCTCGTCTCTACTTCTTCGAGATTAGACGGGATACTCATTGAGTAAACGTTATTTTCGTACTCATACTACACTTCTGTGTATTTTTGTTGCACAGGTATATGTAATTCTAGTGGCTTAGTGGCATCGTAGCATGGTTGACACGGAGACTAGGTGAGCTGTATTTTCTCGAGGCGACCCGCAGTCAGCAGAGTCTCTTCAATTATCTGTATTTATATTATATCTCATATTGTGTTCTGGACAGTTATTGTACTTTATTTGATTTCTTAGAAATTAAGCATGCACTTGTGACACTGGGTTCTGGGATAGTTTTGAAAGTATTTTGTAATAACTGCTTATCATTTAAATTTGATTGAGACAATTATCTTTTAAATTACTAAATTTTGAAGGAAAATCCTAGATTTCAAAAGTATTATAACGAGAATTTGATTAAGTAATTTGGTGGGCTTGCCTGACAGCAGTGTCCGACGCTATCGCGACCCTTAGTGGAATTTGGATCGTGAGAGTGATTAAGTTAATGAGCTGCAAATCATGTTAATTATCACGTTAAGGCTTCATGCCAATACTGTAGAGATCCGAGAGGTCGTTTCTTGTTGTTATATCATTAGCTTTATTGATATTCTGTACTCAGTCATGTTCATGCATATTATATCATGCCTCAGTTTTGATTATTATTATTTGACACATTATATCATTGTCCGGGCTAGTATCATGATATTTTTGAGCTCGTGTGTGTGAGACTGGAGAGTGATGACTAAGGCCGAGAGCCTGATATTGAGTGACAGTAGGGGATCGGGCTGCACACCGCAGCGAGATATTGAACATGCCTTCGATGGCTTGTTATAGCGCTTGGGCTCAGAGAAGCCCCTCCGGAGTCTTTACACCCCCAGTGAGCCCAGATGATGATATTGAGGGATGGATCTTCCCTGGACACGGAGCTTGTCTGAAGTACTGGTATGGAGATGGATCTTCTTCATGAGGCTGGATTGGCTTGTTTCCTCGGTACTAGGTGACTTATAGTCAGTGATGTATATGTTTCGAGATGGATCTTCCTTAGGCCGAATGGCCATATACAGTACCGAGTGGCTGAACATTGTGAGTGAAAGTATTATATGTAACATTGATCATGCTATCTATGCATTGGTATTTTAAGGTTCCTGAATCTTAAATATACAGGGGCGGATCCACCCCTTTACAATGGGATGGCATTACACCCGCTAAGATGATAAATTAATTATATACTTACGTTGAAATTTTCTTAAATTAGGTTAAATATCTTATCTTATCAACCGCAGCCGTCAATTAGACAAAGGTGTCATGGTTGGTATATCTTTTTGAAAGATTTTCTCGTCTGTTAAATTCAAGTTGGGAATTATCTTGAACCTTGTCTGACTTTCCTTTTTCATGTGCTTTTTATTTATTTTTTATTCCAATACTTTCTCATTTCGGCTACCTCCCAATTTTCTATTTATCGTTTAATTATTTTTTATATTTTTATTTTCTTTATTCAATTATTATTATTTATCTGCGGTCTTTGACAAGAACACTAAAAAAAGAGACTCCAAAATTATAAAATTTTATAAAAAAAGCATTTTTTTAATCTCAAATTTATGAGTTTTCATTCCTGTTAATCTCAAATTTATGAGTTTTCTTTTTTCATATCCAAAAAATTTGAGTTTTAATGGTAATTTTCGATTGAGATCAATCTTTTTTCCTCTTTTTTTTATTATATCATAAAAATTTGTGTTATTCTATGGTTATTAAATATAATTTAAATCTCTTTACTATTAAATTATGACAAAAATTTCGTAACCAATTCATAAAGAATATGAGATTTGTGATTTTAATTCTTGAGAACTAGTAGTTTGTTTAATTCTATACTTGTGGAGTATAATTTATCTATTGAAGATATTTTTTTTAAAAAAATTATTCTGCTTGATGTAATTCCCTTATTGAAGATGTTATCTTACTTGTGTAAATTTATTTTTAATGTACAAAAAAAGATGTAATTTCCTAGTGAAAATATTGAATTTAATTGTGTTGGTATAATAAATGTATGATTCCTTATTCAAAATTCTAATTACGTCTATTTTAATATCCGAGATGTAATTTTTTTATTTGCAAATAGAAAATACCTATTAAGTTAACCCGAAGAAATATTCCTAACAAATTTCATATTAGTCATTATAAGGTATACATTAAAAGAAATTATGGCACCCGCCATCTTCAAATCCTAGATCTGTTTCTGGGTAATAGTTGGCTGGCCTAGTATCACGATAGGCGCCATCACGATCGGGTCGGTTTTTGGGTCGTGACATGTTGATATCAGAGCCTAGGTGTCACGATCCAAAACCTAATCATGGTCGTAATGGCACCTATCATGTTACAAGGCAAGCCTACTTCCCTAAATATTACTACTAAATCTATTATAAGAAATTAATAAAATATTTCAAATTTTAAATTTTTTATAAACTAAATCAACTCTAATATAATATAGAAAAATACGGAAAAAAGTCCCAAACATCAGGGTGTCACTAAGTCATGAGCGTCTAAAACTATAAACTAAGATATATAAGCTGTCTAATTGTCCAAAAGAAGAATTGACAAAAGGAATAACAAGGTCCTGCGGAATTAGCAGCTACCTTGCAATCTCCACAGATAGTCGGCCTGAACTTAACGATCGCCACGCTCTAACTCACCTAGATATGCACATAAAGTGCAGGGTGTACTATGAGTACAACCACCTCGATAGTATGAGAAATAACTAAGGAACTGAGCAGTAGTGACGAGCTAACTAAAATAGTCCAATTATTTATTTGCACAATTTTAAAAAAATAAACATGAATAAATAGGTAAATTCCACAACTTAGTAAATACCATAAAGAAATTTATCAGATAAATGCAGAAACAGCAAAAGCAAATGCAACTTCAAAACAATGTCACTCAATCACTCAGCACTTCCACTCCGCACTCAACACTCAACACTCAATGAACTCAACACTATGCGCTCACTGGGGGTGTGCACAGACTCCGGAGAGGCTCACAAAGCCCAAGCGCTAAGAACGGACAACTCACGTGCAATCATATCAATACCTGGATTCGTACGAACGTGCTATGCGGACAATTCAAGTGCTATGGAATAATATCTGGATACGCACGGTCAACTCACGTGCTATACGGACAACTCACGCGCTATGGTATTAATATCCTCACAACCAGGCCATCATATCAATACCTAGATCCGCACAGTCAACTCACATGCTACGCAAACAACTCACGCACTATGGTATAAATACCTGAACCCGTACGGTCAAATCACGTGCTATGCAGATAACTCACGCACTATGGTATTAATATCCTCACAACCAGGCCCTCAGCTTTACTCAATCATGTACCTCACTAACCTTTCCATCATCAACAAAAAAGGGAATACAGCCCACATCAAGTATCAAAGCATATTACCAAATAATAGAGATTGAGGTAAACATGTACAATAATTTTTTTGACTAAGTACAAATAATGTGAGCATGAATAAAGCTTAAGCATGATCTCTAATATGAAGGCAAACAAGTTCAACAACAAGTAAACACATAATCACAGATAATAGTTATTAGGCCTCGCAGCCTCACGGGACGGACCAAGTCTCAATACCTTGAGGTATACACCCATCACCTAGCATGGGTTTGACCTCCAAACAATCACATCACATCAAATTCTTCGCTTTTGTACCCTCAAATCCAGAGTTAAAACTGTTACTTACCTCAACAGCGTAAAATCCTACTCTGGGGTGCTCTCGTCTCTGGAATCTATCTCTAAAAGCTCCGAATCTAACCATAATCAGACTAATACCATCACAATGTGTTAAAGAATCGAATTCCACAATAAAAACTACAAAATATGCCAAAAATCCGAAATCGGCCAAAATTCGGCCCCCGGGACCATGTCTCATAATCAGTCAAAAATAGCAGAATAATAATCCTCATCCTTTACCGAGTCTAACCATATAAAATTCGTTAAAATCGGACTTTGTTTGGTCCCTCAAATCCTCACATAAAACTCTCCAAAACTCAAACCCTAACTCCTTCAATTTCACTTTGAAATCATCAATCAAATCCGAAAAAAGAAGATGGATTCATGAAATATAATCAAAACTAAGTAAAGAGCACTTACCCCAATCGCTATGGTGAAAATCGCCTCAAATATTGCCCAAATCCGAGCTCCCCAACTCAAAATATGACCGAATGAACAAACCCTAGTTTTATATATTTTTATGCCAGCTATTTTGCCTTGTTTCTCATGACAAAGGATCCTAAAACTCGTATTTTATGACTCCAATGGATTCCTTGTGAAATTTTATTAAAGTTAGGCTTTTGAATCACTCAATTTGACCTTATAATGAATGCGATATGTAGGTTTTAATATTTGCAAATAGTGCAGATTTTTAAATACGCCGTCAATGGCAATTTCGTAATTAATCTAACAAATATGGCAACCTTATTCTTAGTATAATGAACATAAAATCCTCATACGATGTCCAAATTCGATGATTCTTTTTGCTATGGGTATGTAATTACGATATAGATCTAATTCTTCAATCAAAAAAAGAAATCGGAGCTCATTTGTTCAATATGATATTATTTATGCTTGAAGAAACGACGTCGAAACATGAGAAAAACGAGTGCAACACAACCCAAACCTATCGAAAACTCACCCGACGTCCTCGGGACCTCAACCAATAATTTTAACAAGTCATATACCACTACCCGAACTTAGTTAAACCTCCAGAACACCAAAAACAACACCAAAACACCAAATCAACCTCGAATTCAAGTCAAAGAATTTCTAAACTTCCAACTTTCCCCAATTCAAGTCTAATTCTACCACGGACCTCCAAATTATATTCTAGATACACTCCTAAGTCTAAAATCACCCGACAAAGCTAATCAAATCATAAAAATCCAAATTCGAATTTGTTTACTCATAAGTCAACTTTCGGTTGACTTTTCTAATTTAGCTTTCTAACTAAGAGACTAAGTGTCCATTTCACTCCAAAACTACTCCGAACCCAAACCTACCAACTCGATACAACTCAACACAGCTGAATAACACATAAATAAGCATAGACGGGGGAAATGGGGCTATAACTCTCAGAACGAACAACCAGGTCGTTACGTCCTCCCCCTCTTAAACAAAATTTCGTCCTCGAACGAGTCTAAAATATACCTGAAATCACATGATATACCGCATAATTAAAACACTCACAACGATGATTTCTAATCATAGCAGCTGCCCAGAACAACCAACGCTGGTAATAAACCTCTTATCAGACAGAGCCTGAACAAGCTATATCAAATCACAAATCAAACACCCATTAGTCCTTGCTACATCTCAAGTAAACCCTTTTCATCACACTCGATTAATTTGAACACAATCTTGTAGTCAAATCGTACTCGCCACACAGCCGTCAAATCACAAATCTTACTAATAAGGACACCAACGGACATAAAAGCACGTGCTCATACAATCAGCACCTCAGTGCTCAATCTAAAGTCAAAACCCGACCTCAAGTCCTCCAGACTAGCCCAACATCAACACACAGAAGTCATATCTCGCACCTCATTCAGGGAATAACAATCTATCGATGCACAACTGATACTGAGTGCTCATGTGCGCAAATGAATGCATGGAAGGAATTTAAAGAGCTACACTTCAAGCGAAATCAATACCGCACGATAAGAATTCAAGAATGTGAAGTTTTCCTGAAGGTTCTGCATCCTCTCGAAGATAAACACAGACGTCTCCGTCCCGATCCGCAAGACTCTATTAAACCCACTCATGACTCATGAGACCTATGTAACCTAGGCTCTGATACCAACTTGTTACGACCCAAAATTTAACCATGATCGTGATGGTGCCTATCGTTTTACAAGGCAAGCCTACTTCCCAAAATATTATTACTAAACCGATTATAAGAAATTAATAAAATATTTCAACATTGAAATTTTTCATAAACTAAATCAACTCTAAATATAATATAGAAAAATATGGAAACAAGTACCAAACATTGGGGTATCACTAAGTCATGAGCGTCTAAAACTATAAACTGAGATATATAAATTGTCTAACTATCCAACAGAGGAAATGACAAAAGGAATAACAAGGTCCTGCGGAATTAGCAGCTACCTTTCATTCTCCACAAATAGTCGGCCTGAACTTAATGATCGTCGCAGTCTAACTCACTTGGATCTACACATAAAGTGCAGGGTATAGTATGAGTGCAACCACCTTAGTAGTAATAGAAATAACTAAAGAACTTAGCAGTAGTGGCGAGCTAAGTAAAATAGTTCAATTATTTATTTTCATAATTTTAAAAAATAAACATGAATAAACAGGTAAATACCATAACTCAATAAATACTAGAAAGAAATTTAACAGATAAATGCAGCAACAGCAAAAGTAAATGCAACTTCACAGCAATGTCACTCCATCACTCGGCACTCACACTCAATACTCAACACACAATACACTCAACACTCTATGATCGCTGGGGGTATGTAAAGACTCCGGAGGGGCTCCCAACGCCCAAGCGCTAAGCACGGACAACTCACGTGCTATTATATCAATACTTGGATCTGCACGGTCAACTCACGTGCTATAGAATAAATACCTAAACCCGCACGGTCAACTCACATGCTACGCGGACTACTCACGCGCTATGGTATGAATATCCTTACAACAAGGCCATTATATCAATACCTGGATCCGCACAGTCAACTCACGTGCTACGCGGACAACTCACGCGCTATGGTATAAATACCTGAACTTGCAAGGTCAACTCACGTGCTATGTGGATAACTCACGTGCTATGGTAATAATATCCTCACAACCAGGCCCTCGGCCTTACTCAATCATGTACCTCACTAGCCTCACCATCATCAAGAAATAAGGGAACATAGCCCACATCAAGTATCACAGCATATTAGCAAACAATAGAGACTGAGGTAAACATGTACAATAATTTTTGTGACTTAGTACAAATAATGTAAGCATAAATAAAGCCTAAGCATGATCTCTAACATGAAGGCAAACGAGTTCAACAACAAGTAAACACATAACCAAGGATAATAGCTATTAGGCCTCGCAGCCTCATAGGATGGATCAAGTCACAATACCTCGAGTTATACACCCACACACCCATTACCTAGCGTGGTGCCACCTCCAAACAATCACATGATATCAAATTATTTGGGTTATACCCTCAAAGCCAGAGTTAAAACTGTTACTTACCTCATCAACGTAAAATCCTACTCTGGGATGCCCTCGTCAATGGACTCAATCTCTAAAAGCTCCGAATCTAACCATAATCATATTAATATCATCACCATGTGCTAAAGAATCGTATTCTGAAACTCGTAGTTTATGACTCCAATGGATTGTTTGTGAAATTCTAGTCAAGTTAGGCTTTTGAATCACTAAATTTGACCTTATAATGAATGAGATATGTAGGTTTTAATATTTGCAAATAGTGTAGATTTTTAAATACACAGTCAGTGGTAATTTCGTAATTAATCTAAAAAAATCTAGCAACCTTATTCTTAGTATAATGACCATAAAATCCTCATACGATGTCCAAAATAGATGATTCTTTTTGCTATGGGCCTGTAATTACGATACAAATCTAATGTTTCAATCTAAAATAAGAAATCAAAGCTCATTTTTTTCAATATGATATCATTTATGCTTGAAGAAATGGCGTCGAAACATAAGTAAAATGAGCGCAACACAACCCAAACCTATTCAAAACTCACCCGAGGTCCTCGGAACCTCAACCAATAATTTTTACAAGTCATATATTACTACCCAAACTTAGTCGAACCTCCAGGACACCCAAAACAACACCAAAACATCAAATAAACCTCGAATTCAAGCCTAAGAATTTCTAAACTTCCAACTTTCGCCAATTCAAGTCTAATTCTACCACGGACCTCCAAATTATATTCCGTACACACTTCAAAGTCTAAAATTACCCAACAAAGCTAATTGAATCATAAAAATCCAAATCTGAATTCGTTTACTCATAAGTCAACTTTCGGTTGACTTTCTAACTTAGCTTTCTAACTAAGACTAAGTGTTCATTTCACTCCAAAATTACTCCGAACCCAAACCTACCAACTCGATACAACTCAACACGGCTGAATAACACATAAATAAGTATAGATAGGGGAAATGGGGCTATAACTCTCAGAACGAACGACCAGGTCATTACACTAGGTTACATAGGTCTCACGGTTCCTAAGCAGGTTTAGTTAGGGCCACTAGAGGTTGGGGATGCGGTTAAGGCTGTGGTTGGATTAGGGGTTTCACTCACACTACAGCTAGGAAAGCACCTGCAAATCCACCAGTCGCCCCAGTTCATGATCAGGTCCCAACTGGGGACGCTTCAGCGGCACCAGCTCATGCACCGGGTGTGCATATTGTCATTCCAAGACTCCAAGAGACTTTGGCCCAAATTCAGACCGTATGCATCAGCCTTGCTCAGGAAATCATAGTTTCTACGATAGCAGCCACTTCTCAGGCCAGGGGAGGCACTCAGACTCCCGCCGCCCGTACACCAGAGTAGGTGATTCAGGGACTGCAGACATTGGAGGCACCATCAGCCCAGCCAGTTGCACCTGCTCATGATTTTGTGGTTCTAGTTATGCATGACGATGAGCAGCGTCAATTAGAGAGGTTTAGTAGACTTCAGCCTTCGACTTTCAGTGGTGTAGAGGGCGAGGATGCCCAGGGATTATTTGTTAAGTGTCCGATAATGTTGTGTACAGTGGGTATTCTGGAGACTAGTGGGGTCTCATTTACTACTTTTAAGTTTTCTGGGGCTGCCTTCACTTGGTGGGAGGCTTATGATAGGCGTAGGCCTGTTGGTGCACTGCCCCTTACCTAGCATCAGTTCTCCATTCACTTCCTAGAGAAGTATGTACTACATTCATAGAGGGAGGAGCTGCGTAGGCAGTTCGAGCACCTGCGTCAAGAGGGCATGTCCATGACGTAGTATGAGATGAGATTCTCTGAGTTAGCCCATCATGATATCTGGCTAGTTCCCACAGACAGGGAGAGGATCAGGAGGTTCGTTGATGGTCTCAACTATTAGCTACGGATTTTTCTGACCAGAGAGAGTATCCGGCACTTCTTACGAGGAGGTGGTTGAAATTGCTAAAGATATTGAGTCAGTTAGTCACCAAAAAGGGGGAGGCCAAGAGGCCTTGGGCATCTGTTAGTTTTGGGGGTTCTTCTTCAGGAGGCCAGTTTTAGCACGGCAGAGGTTGTTCATTCAAACATGCTCAGCCAGCCCATTCAGGTCACTGTGGTGGGTCATCTAGCCATGGTTATCATAGTTCACATCAGGGTCACTCATCTCTCAGTGCCCTTCTAGCTCAGAGTTCGACTCAGCTGCCATCATTCCAGGGCTTATCTATGTCTGGCACTTCTAGTGGGCATCCCAGTATGAGGTGTTCCCTTCACTCTCCACCTCTATTTACTGGGAGAGGTTGCTTTGAGTATTGAGATTTTTGTCATATTAAGAGATTTTGTCCTCATCTTAAGGGAGGTTCATCCCAGTAAAGGATTTAGCCTTCAGCTTCAGCACCAGTTATTTCCCCACCCGCTCAGTCAGCTCGGGGTGGAGGCCAATCAACTAAGGGTTGCCTCAGAGGAGGAGGCTGATCAAGTGGTGATCATGTCCTTTTTTATGCCCTCCCAGCCAGACCATATGCTATTGCTTTAGATGCTGTGATTATAGGTATTATCTCAGTCTACCACAGAGATGCCTCTGTATTATTTGATCCATGTTCTACCTTTTCATATGTGTCATCATATTTTGCCCATTATTTGGATGCTCCTCGTGAGTCTCTTGTTTCATTTGTTCATGTATCTACTTGTGATACTATTATTGTGGACTATGTATATCGGTCATGTGTAGTGACAATTGGGGGTCTTAAGACCCGATTAGATCTTTTGTTACTTTGCATGGTGGACTTTGATGTGATATTAGGCATGTATTGGTTATCTCCATATCAGGCTATTCTGTGTTGTCACGCCAAGACAGTGATGTTGCCTATGCCGGGTGTGTCGCGGATTGAGTGGCGAGGTTTTTCTGATTATGTTCCCAGTAGGTTAATGCATTCTTGAAGGCCCAGCGTATGGTTGGAAAAGGTTGCCTTTCATACTTAGTATTTGTGAGGGATGTCGGTGTAGAGGCTCCCAGCATTGATTCTATTCTAGTTGTCAGGGATTTTCTCGATGTGTTTCATGGAGACTTGTCGGGCATGCCACAGACAGGGATATTGATTTCGGTATTGACTTGGCTTTGGGCACTCAACCAATTTCCATTTCTCCGTACTGTATGGCACCAGCAGAGCTGAAAGAGTTGAAGGAGGAGCTTCAGGAACTCCTTGATAAGGGTTTTATTCGGCCTAGTGTTTCGCCTTAGGGTGCCCCTATCCTGTTTATGAAGAAGAAGGATGGAACGAAGAGGATGTGCATTGATTACAGGCAGCTGAACAAGGTTACCATTAAGAATAAGTATCCCCTGCCTCGCATTGATGATTTGTTCGTCCAGCTTCAGGGAGCGAGGGTGTTCTCCAAGATTGATATCCGTTTAAGGTTTCACCAGTTGAAGATCATGGACTCGGATATTCTTAAGACATCTTGTAGGACCCTATATGGTCACTATGAGTTCCTTGTGATGTCTTCTAGGCTGCTCAATGCCCCAACAGAGTTCATGCATTTGATGAACAACATGTTTCGGCCGTATCTCGACTCGTTTGTCATAGTTTTCATTTATGATATTCTGGTATACTCACGTAGTCAGGAGAAGCACGCAGAGCATTTGAGAGTGGTATTGCTGAGATTGAGAGGAGAAGCATTATGCAAAGATCTTCAATTTTGAATTTTGGCTCAGTTCAGTGGCTTTCTTGGTGCACGTGGTGTCCAACAAGGGCATTCAGGTTGATCCGAAGAAGATAGAGGCGGTTCAGAGTTGGCCCAGACTGTCCTCAGCCACAGATATTAATAGTTTTCTTGGTTTGGCGGGTTATTACCGCCGTTTGTTCATGGATTTTAATCTATAGCATCACCCTTGACCAATTTGACTTAGAAGGGTGCTCCTTTTATGTGGTCGGATGACTGTGAGGCGAGCTTTCAGAAGCTCAAGACTGCCTTGACCATAGCTCCGGTGTTAGTTTTGCCATCAACTTCAGGTTTTTATTCAGTGTATTGTGATTCTTCGAGTGTTGGTATTGGATGTGTTTTGATGTAGGAGGGTAGACTTATTGCTTATGCTTCTCATCAGTTGAAGCCTCGTGAGAAGAACTACCCTATTTATGATATGGAGCTGGCTGCCATTGTTCACGCGTTGAATATTTGGAGGCATTATTTGTATGGTGTATCTTGTAAGGTGTTTACTGACCATCATAGCCTCCAGCACTTGTTCAAACAGAAGGATCTCAATTTGAGATAGCGGAGATGGTTGGAGCATCTAAAGGATTTTGATATTACTATCTTGTACCATCGGGGAAAGGCCAATGTGATGGCCGATGCCTTGAGTAGAAAGGCGGTGAATATGGGGAGTTTGGCGTATATGCCTGTTGGGGAGAGGCCTTTTGTAGTTTATGTTTAGGCCTTGGCCAATTGATTTGTGAGGTTGGATATTTCGGAGCCTAGTCGGGTATTAGCTTGTGTAATTTCTTGGTCTTCCTTATTTGATCGCGTCAGAGAGCACCAGTATGATAATCCTTATTTGCTTGTCCTTAAGGACAAGGTTCAGCACGACGATGCCAGAGATATGATTATTGGTAATGATGGGGTTTGAGGATGCAGGGTCGGATATGTGTGCCAAATGTAGATGGGCTTCGGGAGTTGATACTAGAGGAGGCCCATAGCTCGTGGTATTCCATCTATTCAGGTGCCGCAAAGATTTACCAAGATTTGAGACAGCATTATTGGTGGAGAAGAATGAAAAAGGATATTGTGGAATCTGTAGCTCGGTGTCTCAATTGTCAGCAGGTGAAATATGAGCATCAGAGACTAGGTGGCTTACTTCAGCATATAGATATTCTATAGTGGAAGTGGGAGCGAATCACCATGGACTTCGTAGTTGGACTCCCACAGACTATGAAGAAGTTCGATGCTATTTAGGTGATTGTGTATCGGCTGACCAAGTTCGCGCACTTTATTCATGTGTGTACTACTTATTCTTTAGAGCGATTAGCAGAGATTTATATTCGAGAGATTGTTCGCTTGCATGGTGTCCAAGTTTCCATCATTTCAGATTGAGGTAAGCAGTTTACTTTGCTGTTTTGGAAAGCCGTGCAACGAGAGTAGTGTATTCATGTTGAGTTGAGCACAGTTTTTCACCCTTAGATGGATAGACAGTCCGAGCATACTATTTAGATATTGGAGGACATGTTGTGTGCCTATGTCATTGATTTTGGAGGGTTATGGGATCAGTTTCTACCACTCGCAGAGTTTGCATACAACAACAGTTACTAGTCGAGTATTCAGATGGCTCCATATGAGGCTTTGTATGGGAGGTAGTGTAGATCTCCAATTAGTTAGTTTGAGCCGGGTGAGGCTAGGATTTCAGGCATAAACTTAGCGCAAGATGCTTTGGACAAGGTGAAGGTGATTCAGGAGCGGCTTCATACAGCGCAGTCGAGACAGAAAAGTTATACTGATATGAAGGTTTGTGATGTGTCTTATATGATTGGGGAGAAGGTTCTACTGAAGGTTTCACCCATGAAGGGTGTTATGAGGTTTGGAAAGAAGGGTAAATTGAGTCCTCCATTCATTGGGCCTTTTGAGGTGCTTTGGAGGGTTGGGGAGGTGGCTTATGAGCTTGCTTTTCCACCCAGCTTATCGAGTGTGCATCCAGTATTTCATGTTTCTATGCTTCGGAAGTATATTAGAGATCCGTCTCATATTTTGGATTTTAGCACGGTTCAGTTAGATGGTGATTTGACTTATGAAGTGGAGCCAGTAGCTATTTTGGAGCGCCAGGCTCGGAAGTTGAGGTCAAAGGATATAACTTCAATGAAAGTGTAGTGGAGAGGTCAGCCCATAGAGGAGGCTACCTAGGAGGCCGAGCCAGAGATGCAGAGCAGATATCCTCACCTATTTGAGGCCTAGGGTATATTTCGTGACTCGTTCGAGGACAAACGTTTGTTTAAGAGGCGGAGGATGTAACGACCCGACCGGTCGTTTCATGACTTACCGCCCTGACTCCCCCATTTCTGCTTCTTTATGCTTTGTTCATCTGTGTTATATGGTATCGGGTTAGTCGGTTCGAATTCGGAATGGTTTTGGGAAGGTTTGAGACACTTAGTCTCTTAAGTTGGTCTTTAGTTAGAAAAAAAGTCAATCGGAAGTGTGAGGAAAAAATCTCAGAATTGGGTTTATATGATTCGGATACCTTCGGGAGGTGATTTGGGACTTAGGAGCACGATCGGAATGTGTTTTGGAGGTCCAGAAAAGATTTTGACTTGAATTGGAAAAAATAGATTTTTGGCATTTTCCGGTTGATAGTGAAAATTTTGATATCGGGGTCAGAATGGAAAATCCGTTAGTTAAAGTAGGTCTGTTGTATCATATGGGACGTGTGTGCAAAATTTTAGGTCATTCAGACGAGGTTTGGTAGACTTTTTTATCAAAAGCAGAATTTAGAAGTTTTTACAGTTCTTAGGCTTGAATCCGTGGTTAATTTGATGTTTCGATGTTGTTTTAGGTGTTTTGAAGATTGGTATAAGTTTGGAAGGTGGTATATGACTTGCTCGTACCTTTGGTTGAGATGTTGGGGGCCTCAGGGTGATTTCGGATTGTTGACGGGAGGTTTTGAGTTGGAATTAGCAGCTGAAAGGCTGAAGTTCCTGTCATAACCGCTCCTACGGCTTGGGTACCGTAGGTGCGGTCCTGCAGAAGCGAAAGGGAGATCGTAGGCCAAGCGAATAAATGGCTGGAGCTGCATATGCGGAATGTTTGGCGCACCTATGATGGCCCACCTATGAGATTTCGATCACAGGTGTGGCCTTGGTGCGTTAAGTGGATTCTGCAGATGCGCACCTGGGACTGCAGGTGCGGGTCCACAGGTGTGAGATTTATCACCGCAGATGCGGTCTTGCTAGGGCAGAACATATATATTTCGCCCTTCGTGAATTTGGGTTACTTTTCATCACTATTCAAACGGGAAAAAAACTTGGAAGAGCAAATTCAAGGGAGAATTCAAGAGGGTTCCGCAGAGGTAAGGTTTTTGTGATGAACCAAAATGTCATCTCTAAATTAAACAATCATCTCGGTGTTTTAAGACCTTGAAAATCTCTATCAATAATTCCTCGACTTGCGTGCTCAGTCCGTATAATTTTTTTGAAGGTTTTTGTATGAAAAATGGATTAAATTATGATTTAGAGCTTTAGAACTCAACTGAGTTGACTTTGGTCAACATTTTGAGCAAACGAATCTGGATCCAAGTTTTTGCCATTCCGGTAGTTCCGTATCGTAATTTTGGACTTAGGGGCGTGTTCGGATTGTGTTATAAAGGTCTGTAGCTAATTTAGGCTTGAAATGCCGAAAGTCACATTTTTTTGAAGTTTTCGATTCGATAGTGAGATTTTGATTCGAGGGTCGGAATGAAATTACGAAAGTTGGAGTAGCTCCGTATGTTAAACGTGACGTGTGTGCAAAATTTCAGGTCATTCGGACGAGGTTTTATAGGCTTTTTGATCGAAAGCGTGTTTTAGAGTTTTTGGAATTCTTAGGCTTGAATCCGATGAAACATTGGTGTTTTGGATGTTGTTTTGAGCGTTCAGAAGGTGGGAACAAGTTTGAATGATGTTTTATGACTGGTTGATGCATTTTGTTGAGGTCTCGAGGGCCTCGGGTGGATTTCGGAAGGTTAATGGATCGATTTTGACTTGAAGAAAACTGTTGCATTTTTTTCACAGCACTGTGAATAGTACCCCATTAATAGTGACCATGAATAGTACCTCGTGAATAGTGACCGTGAATAGTTCTCGCAAATAGTACCCGTGAATAGTACCCGTGAATAGTGACTATGAATATTATCCCGTGAACAGTAAAAACGCGTGAACAGTAACCCGAATTCTGGACAGAACATTCATTTCAGAAAATGGGACTTTGTCCCATTTTTCATTTTTGTCAAATTGGAGCTCGAGAAGAGGCGATTTCGGGAGATTTTCAGAGAAAACAACGGGATAAGTGTTCTTAACTTAATTTTGGTTAGATTACCTGAATCTATTACTAGTTTTGGCATTAAATCTGTGAATTTAGTTGGAAGATTTTGAAAACCCTCTCGGATAGATTGGAGGATTTGAGGGTCTAAATGTTATCGAAATTTAGTAATTTTGGCATGGTTAGACTCGGGGTTAGATGAACTTTCATATTTTGTGACTTCTGTCAGATTTCGAGATGTGGGCCCCACGAGCGAATTTTTACTTAATTTCGAATTTTTATTGAAAAATGTAGTAGTTTCCTATGAAATTGATTCCATAATTTTTGTTGACTGTATCGAATTATTATTGACTAGATTTGAAGCTTCGGACGAATTCGCGAGGAAAAGGCTTGTTAGAATTTTGAATTAGTAGCAAAGCGAGGTAAGTGTTTGGTCTAACCTTAGCTTGAGGGATTAGGAGTTGAGTCTTATTTGTTATGTGCTAATTGTGAGTACGACGTATATGCATGGTGACGAGTATCTATACGTCGGTATCTAGCATGACCGTGAGTCTTATAATGTTAACTTCATGATTATGTTGAATAACCTATGCTTTAAAGATAATTTCTACTTGTTGTAGAAAGTTAATGAAGTAATTGTTATTCTTGAACATAGAGGAGCAATGGCTCAAGTTATATTATGAATTAATGAAAGCAAGTGGGTTGATTGAACCCTTGGAGCGTTGGCTCAAATTACAATACAAATTGTGAAAGTTTATGAGATAATCACATATTTTGGAGCATTGTCACAAGTGTTAGAGTTAGTTATGAAATGTAAGTGGAAGAAAGAGAAAAATAGGTACAAATTGTTCCCTTGCCGGGAAGTTGATATTAGTTATGAAATGTAAGTGGAAGAAAGAGAAAAAGAGGTACGAATTGTTCCCTTGCCGGGAAGTTGATATTATTGATTGTTGTTCCCTTGCCGGGAAATTGATATTATTGATTGTTGTTCCCTTGCCGGGATTTAATTATTTGATTGGTGTTCCCTTGCCGGGAAGTTGATATTATTGATTGTTATTCCCTTGCCGGGATTTAATTATTTGATTGTTGTTCCCTTGCCGGGAAGTTAATATTATTGATTGTTGTTCCCTTGCCAGGATTTAATTATTTAATTATTGTTCCCTTGCCGGGATTCTTATTATAATCTTGGTTATCCCCCCGCCCCATTGTTTGTGATTGTTGTTTGGGTGAGGAAAAGTGATAAAGCACGAAGGGTGATGTCGTGCATTGTTGTTTGTGAGGAAAGATTGTAAAGCACGAAGGGCGATGTCATGTATGATTATGATGAGAAGATGTAAAGCACGAAGGGTGATGTCGTGCCGCATGATGTGCCATTCCATGCCTATTATATTGATTTTTATGGTAAGGATGAGAGTAAAAGCACGAAAGGTGATATCGTGCACTTGTTACTTGATTTTATTTCGATGTTATAGATTTCCTTACCCTATTTGCACTGTGTTTGTTGGTTGGGTGAGGAAGAGTGTAAAGCACGAAGGGTAATGTCGTGTATTGTTTTGGTGAGATAGTGTTAAAGCACAAAGGGTGATGCCGTGCACTTTCTATTTTCTGGGTTTACTTGTTATTAACAATTCAAGTGTATTAACTATTTAGATCCTTTTACTGTTGTGATCCTTTGTGTTGGAATCCATAGTATTTACAATACCTCGCCTTATTTTTTTATATGTTCAATACCTCAAATCTCAACAATTTTTACAATTTTACCTTGATTGCTTTCTCAACTAAATTTTCCTTAAACCGTTTGAGGTTGTACTTTACTTAAAAAGGAATTTCTACTATGTTTTGATTTATTTCTTTCTCGTATTAAAGGTAATGATTCATTATATATTGTACTTTAATTGAACATGATATTTTCTTTATCAAATAATTTCTAAAAATAACTTCATCTTTTCTTGTTGATTTTCTAATTGGGTTTGAAGTTGTACTCTACTTTATGTTAAGAGAATGAGGCTCCTTGAACATTCTTAATTGTATTGGGTATATAACTTATGAACTGAGTAATATGAGAATATTGTTGTGCAATGTGAGATAGAAATATATGGGCATAAGGTGCCGGGGAAAATATTATGAGATAGAAATATATGGGCATAAGGTGCCGGGGAAAATATTATGGTTTTATTCAATGGCACGTGAGTTGTCCGTGCGGTTGTGATATAAATATGGGCACGAAGTACCGTAAAAATATAAAAGTAGGCTGAGACCTATATTACTTATGATTATAAAATAAGGTGTCACAAGGTGACCTTTACTCGAAAGAAAATATAATCGAAATATATTTATTGAAAAGCATATTATCTTAGAGATTATTACTTGAAGGAGTTATAGGCAAACGATTTATATTTGAAGAACTTGATTAATTGACTGCACTTGTATTTATTTTTTATTGAGAAACATTTATGTTGTTCTTGTTTTCTTCTATTTATATCACGGATTGATCATTGTTACCATCATTATATCTGCTTCCTATTATTTTTGTACGTTATATTGCACAGGTTTATTTGCTAGTCTGGTCCTAGCCTCATCACTACTTCGCCGAGGTTTTGCTAGGCACTTACCAGCACATGGTGTCGGTTGTATTTATACTACACTTCTGTACATTTTTGTATACAGATCCAGGTATTTGATCGATAGTAGCTATTCGTTGCGGTGGAGACTCAAGGTAAACCTGCTGCAGCGTTCGCAGTCCTCGGAGACACCTTCAATTATACTTATTTCAATTTGTCCCCCCTTGTTTCGGAAAAGTAATGTATTTATTTTGTATAACTACTCTTAGAAAGGCTTGTGACTTGTACCGCCGGTTTTGGAAATGATAAATTGTTAAGAGTTATTTTATTTAAAGATATCAAATATCAATGTTATTTCAGTTAATGTTAGGCTTACCTAGTTTAGAGACTAGGTGCCATCACGACTCCTTCGGAGGGAAAATTGGGTTGTGACAGTTTTTGATCCTCAAACATGTTTTTATGATGATTTTTAACATCGTAAGCATGAAATCTATGAAAAAATCACCAGCAAAAATTGGGTTTTAGGTCTTCGGAATTAGAGACCTAAATTTAGGGTTTTGAAGGGTCATATGTGGTTGGATTTTGGTACTTTGTGTATTTATGAACTCGTGGAGGAATAAGGATTCTATTGATGTAAATTTTATCAGATTTTGAAACATAGGCCCGGAGGTTGAGTTTGGTCAATTTCAGGATTTATGATGTAGTTTGATTAATTTCGTATGAGTTTCACTCCTTTAGCGTATATTGATGGTTATAAACTGATTTTGATTAGATTCGAGGCATTTGAAGGCTGAATCGAGAGGAAAAGGCATCGCGGGCTAGATTTTGGCTAGTCTTGAGGTAATTAATGCTTCCAAACTTGGTTCTGATGGTTCGAAACCCAGAACTATGTGTTCTATGATTACTATTGAGGTGATGCAAATGCCAAGTGATGGATTTGTGGGCGTGCACCATGGGAATTTGCGGCCTGGATCATTCCATGGCACCGCTTAGTGACTCTTTCTTGCTTATATCTGTGTTGTAATTATGTGATTAAGTTAATGAGCTGCAAATCATGTTAATTATCGTGTTAAGGTTTCACCCTAATACTCTAGAGACCTGTGTGGTCATTTTTTGCTGTCATATTATTAGCTTCATTGATATTCTGTATTCAGGTATGTTCATGCATATTATATGTAACATTGATCATGCTATATGTGCATTGGTAATTAAAGGTTCTTGAATATTATACTCTGCCTTTTTCATAATGTGTTTACACACTGCTGAGGATTTACTTGAACGGTTAGCATGTCTATATTTATGTACAATTAAATGTTGCTACTTGTTGAGGTTTGGTTCGTCACTACCATCAGTCCATAGTTTAGACTTGTTACTTAATGAGTTGGTGTACTCACGTTATCCCATGCACCCCTGTGTGCAGATCCAAGTATCTCGGAGCACGATAGTGGTTGCTGATCTTGTCAGTTGGAGACTTTCTGTGGAGATTACGAGGTAGTTGCTTAGCGACCGCAGTTCTGCCTTCTCCTTCCTTATATTTCTTGTAGTACTTTTATTTAGATATTCTCAAACTATGTAGTCTTATATATTTCAAACAGTTGTAGTATTCTACTCATGACTTAGTGACACCCGGGATCGTGCATGTATTTCTTTTCGTTGGATTTGATTTCTATTTTTATCTTATTGGATTTCTGTTTAAAATATGATTTTTCTTAAATATTTAATCGGAAAGACAGAATGAAGGGGTAATAGTTGGTTGGTCTAGTATCGCGATAGGTGCCATCACGACCGGAACAGTTTTTGGGTCGTGACACAAAACTAATGAATCCAGGACAAAAAAAACTTTAGCTTATTTAATGCTGAAGTTTTTACAAATGAACTAAATAACTTCAGCATCTTCTGCTGGAGTTTTTGAAAAAGCTTTATGACAAAACTAATGAATCCAGGACAAAAAAATCTTCAGCTTATTTAGTGCTGAAAGTTTTACAAATGAACTAAATAACTTCAGCATCTTGTGCTAAAGTTTTTGAAAAAGCTTAATAAAAAAACCAATGAATCCAGGACAAAAAAACTTCAGCTTATTTAGTGCTGAAGTTTTCACAAATAAACTAAATAACTTCAGCATCTTCTGCTGATATTTTTGAAAAAGTTTAATGACAAAACTAATGAATACAGGACAAAAAAAAACTTCAGCTTATTTAGAGCAGAAGTTTTTACAAATGAACTAAATAACTTCAGTATCTTCAGCAATTACAAACAAAAATTTCAGCACACTTCAGGCCCTTCTACTAGAATGCTGAAGTTTGCATGATTGCCTTTGCTACTTCATGCCCATATGCTAAAGTTACGCGAAAAAGTGGGTATGCTTGCAAATTTTTTTACAAAATGGGTACAAATTAAAACGTGACCCGAAAAGTAGGTACAGAGACAAAAGTGCCTTTTTGTGTACATGATTCAGCCACTCTTAAGATCATTGGTTTCCATGTTTAGGATTTTGGTAAATTTTTGTATTTCGAGACATAAATGATTGGCGTGACGGAGCACATTTTTTTGAAAATATTATCACCAATGGCTGAATTTACTAAGGTTTGCTTAGGTGGAAGGATTGAATTGGAGAAAAAGGGAAATTTTAATCATAAATCAAATAAAATCATCGCTGAAACCGAGATCTTATTACTAGAGAATAATCATAGATATTTAAAGTTTGTTTTTCTATATTGTGTGGATGACTCGATTAGCAACGAACATGTTTGGGAACTCAAATAAAATAGGAAAGAATTACAAGAAAAGACACATGACTTTACACCATAACAAAAAATAATCTATATTTTTAAGTTTTACCTTACCTAGCTCATATTGTACATATTTTGAAATCATTAGCAAATTCAAAATATGTGTTCTTACAACCATTGCTTCTAAAAGTTATGGAGCTAAACCTGTGTTCTCACAACTATTACTTTCAGTATCTCTTCTTCTCATATCTTCTACATATGCTTCAATAGGTCGTATATTTTCTGCTTCTCCTCCTGTTTGTAAAATCAAAAAATTAAAGAGTAGAAGTCCCACCATTGAAGACCATTCAAAGCTTTGCTTTCGAAAATAGGATTTTTTGAGTTTGTTAGTTGTTTGGATTGGGTGTTGTTCCAATTGATTGAAAATATCAAAAGGGGTTCAAAATTTAAGTTTGAAGTGATTTGGAGTAGACTTGAGCAAAATTTGAGTTAAATTTAAGAAAAGAAGCATGGTAGAAGACAAAGTCAGTTTTTTGTGTAATTACATATAATAGTGTATATGAGTGTGTAAACACATCTGATACACTATTATACATTTTTATACATCTTTATACAAATGTCTATAGACAAACTTCTTTTACGATTTTCAATCACAATTCTTATTCAAAACTAGTCTAAATCTCCATTAAATGACATCAAATTTTATATAAAACCTCTGTATACTATGTCTAACAAGTCTAGATAACACATACTCTAAATTTCTCAAAAAATCAAATTCGAAATTTAAACCTACATATTTAAGCTTTTTAAAAATCTAATTTTCACCACCCAAATGGATTTCATTTGTTGAACTAATATTTGAGTCACAGTTACTGATTCAAACATTAACTTAAGAGCTTGAGCAATATTTTTTAAAAATTAAATAGTAATTTTGAGAATCTATGGGAGTTGAATATTAAGTATTAGCCAATTATTTTTGGGCTAATTGGTTGTAAATTAAAATATGTGCTATAAAATTGAAAAATAGAGAACTCAATTGTTCTTATGTAAAAAATTTCCATGGAATATGCTAGTGTTTCAAATTATAAAAAAAATATTAAACTATTTTTTAGCTGTACGTGGCGAAAATCAAAGGACTTAATTTCTCGCTATCAAGTCATTTCGTAAGAATGCCTCGAGACCTCGAGGACGTGTAGCCACGATGAGTCCCATCCCTCGGGGCTCGTCAAGGCCCGACTCAAAGAAGATGGAGATTGCAGCCAGAATAAAAGGGAAAGCTCCCAAGGCACACGGCTAAGTCTGACACGGCCGGCATATCCACATCCTACGCCGAAGCGTCGCGTCTAGCCGTCACATATCCATACTTTATAATTAATGCCCAGATACTATAGTCGGGTTCGCCTCCTATATAAAGGGAACCCATACTACCTGTTAAAGGGCAGAGGTTGCTCCAACTATTTCTCCACAAAGCGCAATAATATCTCTCTCTCTCTTCTTTCTAACTTACTTGCTCTCTGTGGCTCGAGGCCACTTTAGCATTTATCGCTTTCTTACATGTTCTCCATTTATTGGTTGGTATCGGCCATAAAGAGCCTTGTTTAATTATATCTCAACTATTATCCCATTCCCCACTACCCCTAATGCCTCAAGATCGAGCCCAGATATCGATCCCGAGGTCCTCTATCGACCAGTCCGAAGCCAGGGCAGTAAGCCCCTCGATTTGATCACTGCCCCATTTTAGCTTGCATCTCATCGTTAAACTTCATATTCTTAGCATCAACTGCTCTAAACAACTAGTTTTAAAATAGATCATGTATTTTTAGAATCCCATTTATAAATTTAATTGTTGTTATCGTTTTCATGGTAAACAATTTGGCGTCCACCATGGGGCTAAAACTAATAGTGATTATTTTCTCGCTGGTTTCATTGTAAAAATGCAAGTTATCTTTCAGACTTTTCTTGCCCAAGATCTTTGATTTTAGGACAGAGCGCCTGGCTCGGCTAGTGAAATGGGAAACCGGAACCTCAAAGGCGACAGACAAAAAGGGCACAACTGCCCTAGAGGCCGGTACACCATCGGGTTCAACTCGGACGGAAGGGAAGGTTCTCCAACATAATGTCCACATGATTATTGGGGGAACAAATGTTCCTTTAAGAGCCATGTCCAAACGAATGAGAACGTCCGCTACCTAAAAGGGACCGATCCGAAAACACTTACCCGAAGAAACCCTCTTATTCAGCGAAGAGGATCTCGGGGCTATGATGGAACTGCACAACGATGCGCTAATAATCTCGTTTCTCTTAAACTACACCAGGATAAAGCGCGTGCTCGTGGATCCAGGCAGCTCGGCCAACATAACAAGTTAGAAGTAGTAGAACAGCTGGGGCTACTCAATCAAGTTGTTCCCACCCCTCGAGTCCTCCACAGCTTTAACATGATTGGAGTAGAAACGAAAGGAGAGATCACCCTCCCGATCAACACGTCTGGCACAATCCAAAACACCAAGTTTTAGGTTATCAATGGCGACATAAGATACAACGCCTCACTTGGCAGGCCTTGGATACACAACATAAGGGTAGTGCCCTCGACCTTGCACCAGGTGATACTGTTTCCCACAAGGGATGGCATCACGACCATACATGGAGAATAGCAGGTAGCGAGGGAAATGTTTGCGGTTTTCTACGAGATGCCAACCACCACATGTTCGGTCCCGGACAAGGAGGGAAGCATGCAGACCCTTGAATACAACGAGAAAGACTTCTTCGCCCCCCGAACCTTCGTTGCCCCCGAGGAATCGGATGCGACCAAGTCAACAGTCGAAAATATAGAGCAGACCATCTTGATCGAGCACCTTCCAGATTGTAAGGCTAAGCATTGACCTCAAATTCAAACCCGTAAAGCGAAAGAGAAGGCCACAGTCCGAGGTAAAAAACATGCCTTCATCAAAGAGAAAGTAGCGAAACTTCCCTTCGGGCTAAAAAATGTGGGAGCAACATACCAGCGCCTAGTTAACAAAATATTCGAGCATCAAGTAGGTAAATCAATGGAGGTATATATTGATGATATGCTAGTCAAATCCCTGAGCATAGAGGACCATCTGACCCATTTGCAGGAAACTTTCAACATCATCAGAAGTTACAACATGAAGCTTAATCTTTAGAAGTGTGCCTTTGGAGTAGGCTCGGCAAAATATCTGGGCTCATGGTATCAAACAGGGGGATCGAGATCAACCCCGATAAAATAAAGGCCATCGAAGAGATCACAGTGTTGAACAACGTAAAGGTCATTCAACGGCTAACAGGGCAAATCGCGGTCCGGTGCAGATTCATATCGAGGTCATCAGACAAAAGCCACCACTCCTTTGCCCTACTCAAAAGAAAGAACAACTTCAAATGGACTCCAGAATGCCAACACGCCCTAGAAGAACTGAAACGGTACTTGTCTAGCCCACCTATATTGCACACACCCAAGGAGGATGAAATGCTATACCTATACTTGGCTATGTCCGAAATAGCGATAAGCGGTGTACTCGTTCGAGAGGAGCAAGGTACATAATTTCCTATTTATTATGTAAGCCAAACCTTGGGGGACGCCGAAACCCGGTACCCCCATCATGAAAAATTGGCTCTCGCACTGATAAGCCCCTCGCGCAAGATGAAGCCTTACTCTCAAGGCCACCATATCTTCTTCCTATCGACTTATCCCCTTCGGAGTGTATTGCATAAACCTGAGTTATCGGGTCGACAGGCCAAATGGGACATTGAACTCGGAGAGTATGATATCGAGTATAAACCTTGGACGGCCATCAAATCCCAAATCCTGGCGGATTTCGTGGCCGATTTCTCACCATCCCTCGTTCCCGAGGTAGAGAAGGAACTTTTATTAAGATCAGGCATGTCCTCTAAGGTATGGACCCTGTTCACAGATGGTGCCATAAATATAAGAGGATCCGGACTTGGTATAGTCCTAAAGCCGCTCGTCGGCGGCAAAATCAGGCAATCCCTAAAAACCACAAATCTACCTAATAATGAAGTCGAGTATGAGGCTATGATTGCAGGTTTAGAGTTGGCCCAAAGTTTGGGAGACGGTACTGTCGAGGCAAAATGCGACTCACTCCTCGTGGTAAGCCAAGTGAACGGAAGCTACGAAGCTCAAGAGGACAGGATGCAAAGGTATTTGGAAAAAATCCAAATCGTATTACGTCACTTCAAAGAATGGACCTTAGTCCATATGCCTCGAGAGCAGAATAGCGAGGCCGATGCCCTCGCAAACCTGGGATCTTCTGCTGAAGAAGAAGACCTGCACCCCGGAGCTGTTGTCCAACTGTTCAAATACAGGGTCGAAAATGGCCACCATCTCAGGATGAAAATAATTGTGCTACTCAATAAAAATCACCGCCGAGTACTGTCGAGCGATCAGGATCGAATTCAGCCCCGAGGGAGGAAGGCAACCACGAAAAATGAAGCAAACGGGTTGCGACGTAATTCCACGATAGTGGAGGAGCAGCGACATGATCCAAGGACTCATAAAATGGAAAGAAAAAATGCTCGTTGCCAGGAAGAGACGGCTCGGGCGATACGTTCCGGAGGATGCCCTTAGATCCAACAAAAAAGACACTGAGACTTTGCCTCGGCCTCACACTAACATACTGGTAATATTCTTCCTCGTTTGATCCATTCCAAATAAAACATATGCTCATGAACTCAGGTAGTTCGGTCAATATACCAATAATGTCGGACCGAGGTCACTGGGCGGGTCGGACTGACGAACCAAATTGCGCCCGCATCTCGAATTATTGACGGACTCTGAACTGCGATCGCTATGACAAACAGGAAGATCATTCTCTCCATACAACCCGTCCAGCTTAGACTTGAACGTCGAGTTCTATACCGTCAAAGAAGGTGCAAAGCATGGACCTTATTCAAATGGCCAAGGGCATACCGCCCAGAGACAGCATCAACCCCACTTAGCCGAAAGAATGAAATCCCACGTAAGGGGCAGAATTAAAACCGTCGACTAGGAGCAATATGTGACGAGGGGAAATTCCTCATCATATAACGCATCGCCGGAATTAATACCTCCAACCTCAAAAGAATCAAAAGGTACGCAAATCACATCTTCGACCAAGCCTGATTAAACACAATGGGGGCTGTACTAGGGCCCATACCCCGAAATGGCAGGAACATACCAAATCTCGAAACGTCGCCTACACATCACGCGGTAAGAAACAACTGCTTCACTCTTTTGTTATTTTTCACTAACCTGTATGCAAACAATCGACCGGGACATTCGGAAGTTCTAACTCCACCCGGAGATCCCAAGGCCTTAACAAAACCCGCCGTAATTTTTCCCCTCGGTCGGGCTTCTGCCCCGAAGAGGGTCTCGCCAGCAAGGTTATTAGCAAAGCAACATACCCCCAATGGAGGATCTGACAAGATCACAGGTCTTCTTCTACAATCAAACGACGAGCGATGATCTTCTTTTAAGGGCGTCATCCCCTTGGAAGGACCAGGGAACGACAAAGTGAGATTCAATAGGGAAGCATGTACCGGACCATATGGTCCGAGGAGCCGCGCCTGCACGGGCTGAGCTCAGAACAATGAAACAATATGTATATTTACGCCAAGCAATAAAGAAAATTTTTCAGCATCTCGTACTCCAGAAAAGGGGATTTCAACATGCTCACGGCAAGGGCCCCTCCACCGAATGCATCCCAAAATACTCAGAGACTTAGTGTCAACAATTCGGCACCCGCACGACCCCAGGGTCAGAACTCCGGGCTTATAAGGCCCTGACGAGGAAACCCCGAGCTCACAAATAGCGGCCTTCAAGCCTAAGCAAACTCGATGACTCTTATTAATCACCATGCACTGGAAAACCCAAAACTGTAACGCCTCGAGCAGGCAGACTCGGCATAATCGGATCTATTCTACATAGAAATAAAAACTGTAAGAATTCAACAGGCATCACAAACTGTAAGACCTCAACAGGCATGAAAAACTATAAGAACTCAATAGGCATGACAAACTGTAAGACCTCAACAGGCATGAAAAACTATAAGAACTCAATAGGCATGACAAACTGTAAGACCTCAACAGGCATGACAAACTATAAGAACTCAATAGGCATGACAAACTGTAAGACCTCAACAGGCATGACAAACTATAAGAACTCAATAGGCATGACAAACTGTAAGACCTCAACAGGCATGACAAACTATAAGAACTCAATAGGCATGACAAACTGTAAGACCTCAACAGGCATGACAAACTATAAGACCTCAACAGGCATGAAAGTCAAAATCCCGAAGTTTAGACTATACTTCGAATTTGTAAGAATCCCAAAAGGGCATACCCTCGGTATTAACGCCTAAATTATCTTTCGGGATCAAAAATGGCTCAGGACAAACACATATAAATACGGTCAAAACGGCTGATCCAGCCAAATTAACGCGACTCGGGGATGCCCGACCATCGCTAAACAAAAATCGCAGGCCATTATTTCGAATTCAGTTCGAAAAAAACCCTTTAAAACAGGCTTCCCTTAATAGTAAAAAACAAGCTTCGACCATGTCAACTCCAAATCACAAGGCTTCGTGCTACTCGGCGTACGAGCTAAGAACCCTCGAGGTACTCGAACATCGCCGATAACAACTTAAAATTGAGGTTCTTCCAGAACTGACGATGGGTCAGGCAAAATTATCTAAAAAAGACCTTAACGAGAGAAAAACAAAGCCTACAAAATTCCCACGAGAAAAAGTGTAAGAGCCATTATCGCCAACCAAGCAAGCCTCCGGGCCACATATCAAAAGGTCTCAATGACCAAACAGCGTAAGAGCTACTGTCGCCAGCTTGAAATCGACAACTTGAGGATTAAAATGAGCTCGAGTCATAACCCGATTCGGAGATTGGATCCGGAATAGTTAACTACAATATGCCTAAGGGCAAAGCATAAATGCCATTATCGCCAGCCAAATGAGCCTTCGGGCCACGCACCTATAAGGTCACTTCGACCCGAAGTACAAAAAGCCATCGTCATCCGCCCATGTAGGCAGCAAAGAACTTAAGGGTCAATTAAAGCTCGAATCGCAACACGACTCGAAGACTGGACCCAAAATAGTTGAAACAGCAATGCCCAAGGGCAAGAAATAAGAACAATTACTATCCGCCCATACAAGCACAGAAGATTGAAGGGAAGGCAAGCTCGAGTCAAGGCCTGACTCGGAGACTAAGGCTAAAACAGCTGGGCAAAGCATAGAGGCCCTAACGCCTACTCATGACAAAAGTTGCACTTAAAAACCTCCGGGCCTGCCTAATTAGCTCCGCACCCGCTAGGCTCCCGCCAAATACTGAAACCAGCCCGATTGGTCAAAAGCAATGCGGAAGGAGATACAAAGGAGATAAAGCTTCAATTTTTTCTTTTTATATAAGCAAAAGGTGCGCTCTCCATCTATAAACATGTTCTGCAGATATCAAATAATAAATTAAAAAATGATGAAAGCCACGTTCTACTATAAAAGCTACGGCTCGCCAGCCCTAGATTCGTTCTCTATGACATCAGCAAGTAGTAATCGAGCATCGCGCTCATCCGCCCTTGATCGAGCCATATCCTTCTGAAGAATGAAGCCCTTGGCGCCGACCTCTTCGAGTACCTCTCTTCGGGATCTACAACGAACATATTCCTCGACCCTCTTCTCCCGGTCGAGGGCCCCCATCAGCTTGGCTTGGGCATCAGCATTGTCCTTTATACGAATTGTCATCTCCTAATCATCCTTGGTTCGGCTTAATGTCGCCTAAGCCCAGGCATCGATTATCTCAACCCTAATCTTCGAGAGATCAGACTTGAGTTTCCCGATCATATCCTCTTGAACTATAGCATTGTTACGAGCCAAGCGAAGTTGGGCCTCGAAGGTAGGAACCTTGGCCAAAGCACCTCTCTCCTCTAAAGCTTGAGCTTGCACCTAAGCCCTTAGCTCACCACAAGCATTCCTGACACGGTCGGCATCACCCTTGAGGTACTCCAAGGCCTCCGTCTTTTTATGCAGCTAATATAGGAAAAAGGGGTTAACCTTAAGGGCCAAAAAGAGCGAAGTGCATCCTACAAAAGGTTACCTGCTCCATTAGATAGCTCTCGTAATTCGAGCTACGGTACGCCTAATATCGCCAATACAGCAACTCAACCTCATTCACCTCGCTAAGGAGCCTTAGGGACTCACCCTCGTCCAGAGCTTTCCAATGCTTGGCTCCTTGACGGAGCAGCTCAGACCTAAGCCAATCATTGGCCTGCAAAAGGAAAACTTGATGAAGAAAGGAGGACCCGAAATACAGAAGAACTATGCCTAAACTCACCATAAAGTGAAGTCGGCAGACTTCCTCAAAGTCAAAGCACACTCATGTTGATCCTGCCCATTCGACTCTAGGAGAACCAACCTCGGGCAAAGCATATTCACTCGGAGGAACCGTCATTCGGGAATCAAACACTCCGGGAATGACAAGCTCGAACGATGCCCTCTACTCAAAGACACGGGCCCATTCAGCCCCACTAAAAGCTCCATCACACTATGCGTACGGATCCGGTTTGTCACTATCGTCCCTCACCTCGGAGGTCGACGACTCCTTCCCCTCTCCAGAAGAGCACATCCTCCCCCCAAGGAGCCGCTCGCTACCTGTAACGGCAATACCAGTGTAGAAGAAAAAGGAAAGTATCATCTCAAATGTATGAAGACCAATGTAAAGGCATCATATGCGCATACCTTGGTATTTCTCTTCCCATCTAATACAGACACAGCTCGCCACCTACGCTCGTCGCAGGTCGAATGGGTCACCAACCTCCAGACCCAAACGGGCAGATCGAGAACTTCGCCCGGCATCCATGAAGTTGATGCAAAAGGGGAGAAAAAAAGTTACTCAACAGACTTTCGCTATAAGCAAAACTTGAGAAAGCACCAGGCATTCCACTCACGAACATAATTCCAACCCTTGGGAAACGGCATAAGCTCCACGGGGATAATGTCAATTTTTTGAACCTGGATGAATCGACTAATCCACTCTTGGTCATCACCTTCTTCATCATCAATAACAAAAGGCATGGACAAACGGCACCTTAATGTTAACAGGCCTCGATAATGAAAGGACCGGTACAACCTGACAAGGTGACTAAGTGTGAATTTGAGCCCGGCCTTCTCCGCAAAAAACCTCATCATCAACACCACTCACAAAATTGACGGATGTATCTATGCCAGGGTAACACGATACTTCAAGCAAAAATCAAGCACGACCATGTCAAGGGGGCCAAATTCAAACGAATATAGGTACACGCTCAAGAATCCATTAGCAGAGTTCGTAATGCTCTCACTCAAAGAAAGTGCCTGCAGCATTATCTCTTCGCTCCGTCTGCAATATCTCCTCACCATCTCTAGATGTTCCTCCCTTATCAAAGACATAATCTTCGGAGGGAACTCCCGCAGATCCTGAACGCTGAGCATGGAACTCTCCCCTCCCTGCCGGGCTGGCCCCGAAGTAGTTGTCATGGCTATGGTAGAATTGACAAACTAAAGTAGGAACATGCGCCAATGCTTTTTGCACCTGAAGAAATAAAGAACCCTATGCCAAGGCAGAAGGGTAGCTATCTAGAATAGTGAGGCCTTTTGAAGAAGCCGAAGTCGATCCATATATATGCAAGAAACAGCGATGATTCACCTATCCAGAGTGAGCCCCGGAAAGACAACAGCCTCGATCCAAATCGATGGGGTAATACACGATACCAGAGGCATCCATTAATGAGAAGCCAGGACTCAAGGAGTCAACCATATTGTCTCTAGTTTCGAGGCAGCATCCGACCTCGAGGACTCCGTCAAAAAAGAAGTCAGGCTACAAGAAACTTCCAACGCCATCACTCAACTCAAGACGGTACCCGATCCCATGATTTTCTTTTCTCAAAAGAAAAATAAGCACGGGAAGCTCCGATCGTGAAAATTCTAGGAGAGCTTGAGGCACCACATGAGCGTAAGGCAACCCTTAAACAGAAGTCTATTCACTACGCTTTGAAAAGCTATCTACATCAAGTTCAAAGCAGGCCCCCAGATAACCGAAGCTGACCCTCGCTTAGGGTACCACTCTCGAATATTCCAAAAATTCAGCATACTATCTCCATGAAGCTCGGAGGGCTCGACAACCGGAGCTAATCGGATCAATTCAGGCTTGGTCTGAGGTACAATGATGAGCTACGAAAAGAGCCATGTCAATCAGTAGAGGATCGGAAAGAATGCTTGAATCCGAGTTAGATATCAGCAGTCAATGAAATAGGAAAAACAATGCCAAGGCACCCCCCCCTTTATAGGGGATAACGACACGGTCATCGCGGCTTCGAAAGAATGACCGACGGATGCAATTACTGTATTCTTAAAAGACTGAATCGACGGCGGTAGATTCACCTTGGAGAATGGTAATCGGCAGTGCATTAAATAAAGTCAAAATACACAAGTCCGTGGGACACCCCGGTTTCCACAAAAGCTCGCGCCACAGGTTGCATCACCGGTGTGACATTGCCATAAGATGTTCGAGGAGTCAAATGTCAGAATCATTTCTCATCACTTCGTTCTGGAAAATGCAGAGACTATCTGTACGCGGCAAAAATCAGAGGACTTAATTTCTCGCTATCAAGTCATTTTGGAAGAATGCCTCGAGACCCTGAGGACGTGTAGCCATGACTGAGTCCCCTCCCTCGGGGCTCATCTAGGCCCGACTCAAAGAAGATGGAGATCGAAGCCAGAATAGAAGGTGAAGCTCCCAAGTCACACGGCTAAGTCTGACAGGGCCGGCCTATCCAGAGCCTACGCCAAAGCGTCGCGTCTAGCCTTCACATCTTCATACTTTATAATTAATGCCCATGTACTATAGATAGGTTCCTCTTCTATATAAAGTCAACCCATACTACCTTGTAAAGGGCAGAGGTTGCTCCAACTATTTCTCCACAAAGCGCAATAATATCTCTCTCTCTTTCTAACTTGCTCTCTCTGGCTCAAGGCCACTTTAGTATTTACCGCTTTCTTACATGTTCTCCATTTATTGCTTGGTATCGACCATAAAGAGCCTTGTTTAATCATATCTCAACTATTATTCCATTCTCGACTACCCCCGATGCCTCAAGATCGAGCCCAGGTATCGACCCCGAGGTCCTCTATCGACCAGTCCGGAGCCAGGGCAGTAAGCCCCTTGGTTTGATCACTGCCCCATTTTAGCTTGCATCTCATCGTTAAACTTCATATTCATAGTATCAACTACTCTAAACAACTAGCTTGAAAATAGATCACGTATTTTTAGAATCTCATTTACAATTTTAATTGTTGTTACCATTTTTACGGTAAACATCCATTTGGTTGAATATAAATATTGATGACATATGTTGTTCGTACAAAATGTAAGATAATATATGAAGATAGGAGAAGTTTTATATTGTGTCTCATACAACTGACACTAGTTGTATGAGGCTCCTTTTTGTCTCACAAATTCATGGACCTCAATCTTACACTTCTGGGTCCACAAAAATTTGGGTCCACAAAATTATGAGACAAAATAGATGCCTCATACAATTAGTGTCAGTTGTATGAGACACAAAATAAAATTTTCCATGATAGTATTCTGACTATATTTGCCTACCATTAAAGGTTGATAATAATATCTAAATTAATTTAAACAGTTATATGGAGTAAGAGCGGAATTTTAGTTTAAAACAAAAAAAGAAATCACTTGCGTCCATCAATAAGGAAGCCCCAACTAAGGTAACAAAATACTCGAATAAATTTTCAAAAAAAATAAAAAAAAAATTGGTCATAACAAACACATAAATGTAGTTCTCAATCTTTAACATTAGTATCACCATTAGGCTATATACTCATTGTAGGTAGTACCATATATTATATACTTATGTAGGATATTGGGGTTAACTTACGGGTTACCTATATGGACAGTCCTAGCCCACTTATATGAGATAAGGCTGATGGAAGTTAATATTACCAGAGAAATTAATTAACTCATATAAGGATAGGAGAAGTGTCACACATTAAAAAGAAGTGGCAACGTGGAAACAAAAAGTGATCGGTAGTTCTCCTTATCTTCTCTTCTCTATATATTTCTCTTTAGTATAGAGCTTCTCCTTGGCAAGAAAAGGAAAGAACACAGTAAACTTCAGGCATCTAGTTTATGAACAAAAATTCTGTTTCCTAGAAATTCAGAATACGACTTGGGACTATTATTTTAGTGGTGAGTTTAACAATTTTTCTGCAGCATTGTTAATATGTAGGCTAATGTTATTCTCGTCCCATGAATATTAAACTATTATTGGTATCAGAGCAATCTATTATTTGCTCCTGTTTATTGATTATGTTGTCTGTTGAATCATGTTGAAGATAGTGTGCGGGCGTTATGGCTAAATTGTGGAAATGAAATAATATTTTTTATTGATTGTTTTGTTTCTTTAAACATGAAATAAGATAAGTAGATTTTAGTGTCGTATGCGTCGATAAAATTAGTCTATTATCGACAATCTGCATTTTGTGATCTCTCCAATAATTCATGATTTACGGAGATGAAATCTGTAGACTCAAAGCAAACAGAAATTATATTCTATGTCCTTTTTTTATAACACTAGGATTCAAATATTCATGGTGCCTTCAGACTAATGGAAAAATTTAATAGTGGGAGCTTTCCCAATTACACTAGATCCAAATACTCATTATTCTTTCGGACTGTTAAATATTTGAGTATGTGAAGCAAACTTAGTGTTTGAAACTAAAAACAATAATAATTGATCATTATATTGGGATCCTTTGTGAAATTGAAAATAATACTAATTGATAATTTATTTTTCGGAAGAGCAGTGCTGTGCTTATATTTTCTTCTTTTGGCATCACAGAAAGTAATCTCTTCAAGATAAAAGTATTCATAAATGCCTTCTTTGAATATATCTATAGAAGATCATTAAGCACTTTCTTAATACACTAAGTTTGAAAGATATTACTATGAAGTGCTTATTTAAATCTTTATCTTGAATTCGAAAGTATTTCAAGACTAAGTTTCGTTACGCCAAATGCAGTAGATGATACCTTTTAACATACCTATATCAATGGTATCTTTCTTTGAAAGATTTTTGACTTAAATAACCACTTATTGTCCTTTTATAATTAACATATGCATATGTTGAGAGAATACAAGTCAATATTAACACGAAAGGTTCTTTTTCTCTTTGGTCAAGTTTCAGTAATTGAACACATGGGTCTTACCTCACTGAGTATTGCATTTTTTTAACCAGTAGATAAATCTTGATTTCTTAAATAAAAAATTTTGGGTAGTCCTAATCCCTTAAATTGATATCCTTCTACAAGTAATTGTGATATATGTTGTTACATTAAATGGTTGTAGTCATTCTTATTGTTTCCTTGGTCCTATTTCATACCTGGCTGAACAGGGACAAGTTCAAATTACTCCAAGTGAGAGTTCTCGAATTCGAAGAAGGGGACAACGTAGAACGATACATCGTCGCAGGACTTATTTCTATAATAATTCAGACTCGGATCCTGAAGTCATTGGGAATATCCCAGGGGCGAGGCAAAATGAGTTAAGGGATCAGAGGGCTGAGCGAAGGGAAGGAAAAAAGAATTTAGGCACTTTAAGGAATTTAAAATGAGTCCTGATGCTTCTATTATTGAACATGTACACCCTTTTAGTTAAAAAGAGCCGAACTGGCTAATTACATAGAAATTACTGATTGGGAAGCATTAGCTATTTTAGCGGACTCCCTTCGAGAGTCTTGGGAAAAAATTTTAACTGAGATTTATCATGATGTTTGTCCTAGCGCACTTTTTAGCGTATGTATGCAAAAGTTAGTATTCGATTGGTGCATGGATGTACTAGCAAACATGTAAATTATATTGTATGTTTTATAGTAATGAAATTTAATTATGTTGTTTGTCTCACTTGTTACATATATTATTTATTATTTTATCTTGTAATGGATTGAGACTTGAAATGAAGTACACACTAAGAAGTAATTTTGATATTAATTAAAATATTTAGATTTAGCTGATGAATAAAAACATAGTGACCTTTCGATTCTACAATAAATGTAGAATTAACATTATAATTAATTTTTTTGAGTGTGTAGTCACATGCATAAATTGACTAAGTATATATAGTGATGAGTTAAACTTGTAATATTTTCTCTAATAACAAACATGGCATTGAAAAGTGTCATTGTTGACTTGAACAAGGGTGACAAATTGAATGGTCAAAATTATGACATCTGGAGTATTAAGATGTGGTATGTACTCGAAGAGCAAGACGCTCTTGAAAGTATTAACTATGTTATGAGTCACCCAGAGGAGGGTAACAATGTCCAACACATGAGGGATTCGGAAACTTACAATATTTGAAAAAAGAAATATTCCAGTGCACGTGAATTATTGTAGGTTCAGTTGTTGATGATCTCATCCACGAATGTGAGCAATATCCTACTACTCAAGCCATGTGGGCATATCTATGAGATATATATGGGGGTACAACTGTGACTTGCCTTCGATAGTTGACAATCAAGTTTGACACGTACAAAAAGCGTCATGATCACGGTGTCAAGAAACATCTAAGTTTGATATCAAATATAATTGCTCAACTCAAAGGTGCTGGCCAAATTCTCTCTGATGAGGAGCAGGTTCAGGCAGTAATTCGGTCTCTTCCCAATAATTGGGAACATCTGAAGTTTAATTTGACCCACAATGGCAGCATCAAAACTTTTGTTGATGTTGCTCGTCATATGGAGCTTGAAGACAAGCGACTTGGTGCTGCTAAAACTGTACCCAATGCGTTTGTGACATAATCAAGTGGTACAAAGAGATCAATATTCAAGCGCAAGAGAAACTAGAAAAATGACGGAAAGGGTAAGGAGACCGAAGAAGGATCCTCTAATAAAATAAATAAGGCAAATTTCAAGAAAGAAAAATGGTTCTACAATAAGAAAGACAAGAGCAAGATGAAGTGCTACAATTGTCAAGTTCCAAGGCATTTTGCTCGTGAGTGCACTGAGCCGAATAAGGTAGCATTTCAAAATGCATCTCTAAATTCTATATTTATTTCTACCACTGTTTTACTAATTAAATCTTATCCCGCGTGGATTGTAGACTCAGGGGCCTTCGGCCATGTGAGCCATGATAGATAAGCTTTTATAGAGTTTCGTCGAGTTCCACCTGGTTCAAGGCATGTATATGTGGAAAATAATGCAAAGCTTGAAGTTAGAGGGACAGGAACTTGCAGAATGGACATGTGTGGTGGTCGATCTTTGATGTTAAAAGACATCCTATATGTTCCAGAAATTATATGTAACTTAGTATTTATGTTTGTTCTTCTAGATTTAGATTTCAATTTGAACTTTAATCGCAATGGTCTTAGGATTAATCTAGACAATGTTGTTTATGGTTTTAGACATTGTTATGATGGATTTATTGTGTTAGATTGTAATCCTTCTACGTATAACTATTATGTTGACCATTATGTTATGGCATGTTATTCGAATAACAATGTTGTTGATGTTATTACACGGCATGCAAGATTAGATCACATAGGCAGGATCGAATGGATATATTTGCTATGGAAGGACATTTGGGTTCTTTCTCTAAAATTGAATTGCCAACTTGTGAAAATTGTCTTGCCGGAAAGATTACATGTAAATCATTTGGAAAGGCTAAGAGAGCTAATTTTCCATTGAAATTAATCCATTCAGATATTTGTGGTCCAATGAATGTAAGAGTTATGTCTGGTGCTTTATATTTCATTGACGATTTCATGTATTTTGGTTATGTCTATTTGATTTCTCATAAATCTGAAGCACTTGAATTCTTTAAACAATATTTAAATGAAGTTCAGAATCAATTAGATAAAAGGATTAAGACCTTAAAAGCCGATAGAGAGCGTGCATATCTTTCAAAAGAATTTTAAGAATTGTGTTATGAAAGGGGCATCACCATACAATTAACTATTCCTAACACACCTCAACAAAATGGTGTAGCAAAAAGGAGGAATAGAACATTACTGGACATGATAAGCTCCATGATGCCGCAGGCAAATTTACCTATCTCCTTTTGGGGAGATGCATTATTGACTGTAGCCTACATATTAAACAAAGTACATTCTAAATTAGTTTCTTCTACTCCTTATGAGCTATGGGCTGGTTATAAACCAAATTTAAAAGATTTAGGACCTTGAGGTTATGTTGCATATGTAAAAGATTCTTTTAGCCAGTTTGGTAAATTAGGTCCAAAAGGTAATAAATGTATCTATATAAGATATTCAGGACACTCCAAAGGGTCTGTGTTTATTGGTGAATATGGAAGTGTTACTGAGATTAAATCACGAGATGTCACATTTTTGGAAAATAATTTTCCAAATAAGGGCAAGGTAAAGAATTGTAACAACCTGGCCGGTCATTTCGAGAGTTGTAGCCATGTTCCCCTATTTACTGCTAATTTTGTACTTTATAGCTGTTATATGACTTGCCAGGTTGGTCAGTTCGGGTCCGAAGAGATTTCAAAATGAATTGAGACACTTAGTCTCAAGGTTGGAAGCTTAAGTTGAAAAGGTTGACTAGATATTGACCTATGTGTAAATAGCTCTAGAATGGAGTTTTGATGATTTCCTTAGCTCCGTTGGGTGATTTTGGACTTAGAATCATGTCTAGATTGTGATTTAGAGGTCCGTAGTTGAATTAGGCTTGAAATGGCGAAAGTTAAAATTTTAAAAAGTTTGACCAGGAGTGGACTTTTTTTATATCGAGGTCGGATTGGGATTCCGGGTGTTGGATTAGGTCAGTGGTGTCATTTGTGACTTGTGTGCAAAATTTGGGGTCAGTCGGACGTGATTTGATATATTTCAGCATCGTTTGTAGAAATTGGGACTTCAAAGTTCACTAGGCTTGAATTTATGTGAGATTTGTGTTTTTGATATTGTTTGAGATGATTTGGGGGATCGAATATGTTTGTATGATGTTTTGGAACTTGATTGTATGTTTGGTTCAGGTCAGGGGGCCTCGAGTGAGGTTTGGATGGTTAACAAATCAGTTTTGGACTTGGAATTATAGCTGAAGACTGCTGGATTTTCTGTTACTGGTTTTCTTGTACGCGATCGCATAAGAAAGTCCTCGATTGCGTAGGCTTGGTTAGGGCAATGATGAATTTTTCCTATGCGTTCGCGAGTAAGGGTCGGCGATCGTGTGGGATTGTCCAGGCTGTGAATTTTGAATGCGTGGGCAATGTCGCATTCGCGAAGAGATAAGGAGGCCCTAGGAGTCACGCGTTTGTGCTTCGCGATCGCGTGAGGTTGGACGTGATCGCATAGGTTAGAGAAGGCTGAGGTATGCATTCACATGGATGTTTCCCCATTCGCATAAGGCAAGTTTGAGGGGCAGACTAGTTTGTTCTATGCGAACGCGTGAGGATGGCCACATTCGCGATGAAGGCGCACCTGGGCAGAATTATAAGTATCAAAAATGAGGGTTTGAGTTCGTAAAACAAAAATTGATTTCGGAGCTCGGTGGAAGGCGATATTTGGAGAGATTTTCACATAGGTGTTTGGAGTACGTGATTCCTATCTAGTTTTGGTTAATTTCCATGATTATGCCTTTGATTTTATCATTAAATTTGTAAGTTGGGTGAAAATTGGGGAACTGAAGAAAAGTTCTTAGGCTAGACTTTTGAGGTTTTGATCAACATTTTTGTATCAAATTTGGGTAATTTTGGTATGGGTGGACTCGTGGTCGTATGGGCATTCGGATTTTGTGACTTTTACCTGATTTCGAGACGTGGGCTCGGGGGCTAGTTTTTTAGTTGACTTTTGACTTAAAGCTTAGTATTTTCTTATGTAATTGATTCCTTTAGCTCGTTTTGATTGTATCATATTGGTTGGGGCTAGATTCGAGAAATTCGGACACCGTTTCGTGAGGCAAAGGTGTGTTGGAGTAGAGATTTGATCGAATTGAGGTAAAGTTCTAAATCTGGTTCTGAGGGTATGAAACCCTGTATTATGTGTCTTGTGATTGGTTTGGAGGTGACGCACATGCTAGGTGACGGGCGTGTGGGCGTGCACCATGGTAATTGTGACTTGGTCCATGAAACTGTGAAGTTGAATAACTTGTTGTTAGCATTATGCTATCCACGTGTTATAGAAATTTGACTGCAAACCATGTTTGTACGCGGTGAAATCAGAGGGCCTGGTTTCTCGCTATCAATCCATCTTGGGAGAATGCCTCGAGACCCCAAGGACATGCGGCCACGACTTATTCCTCTCCCTCGGGGCTTGTCAAGGCCCGATTCGAAGAAGATGGACGTCGAGGCCAGGACAAAAAGGGGAAGCTCCCAAGGCACACGACTGAGTCTGACAAGGCCGGCCTATCCAGAGCCTATGTTGAGGCATCGAATCAAGCCATCTCATCTCCATATTTTGTAATTAATGCACATGTACTTATAGCCGAGTTCCCCTCCTATATAAAGGGGACTCACCCTACCTTGTAAGGGACTGATGTTGCTCCATTTCTCCACAAGTGAAATAATATCTCTCTCTCTCTCTTCTTTCTAAACTTATTCCCCCTCACTGGACTGAGGTCGCCTAGATATCCTTCTCTTTTATATGTGTTCTTCATTGTATAACTTAACATTAGCTATAGAGAGCCTTATTTAATTATATCTTCAACTGTTATCTCATCCTCAACCACCCCGATAGCTCGAGTTCAACCCCGGGTCGACCCTGAAGTCCCCCATCGGCCAGACTTATATCTGGGCAGCAAGCCCTTTGGTTCGATCATTATCTCATTTTAACTCGCATTCTATAGTTAAATTCCATATTATTAGCATCAACTGCTCTAACAACTAGCTCGAGAATAGATCACGTATTTTGAGAATCCCATTTTACAAATTTAATTATCGTTACCATTTTTACGGTAAACAATTTGCCACCCACTGTGGGGCTAAAAATAATAATGATTATTTTCTTGCTAGTTTCATTACACAAACGCATATTATCTTTCACGCTTTTTCTTGTCCAAGATCCTTTGATTTCAGGTCAAAATCGGTAAACGGAGTCGAGAATGATCGCCTCAAAGATCACGGGGAAAATGGTGTAGCTATCCCGACTGTCAGAGCACCACTACAAAATCTTGATAATGCACCTGGATCGATTCTGGCGGACGCAGACTCAAAGGATGCACACCAAGTCACCAAAACGTCTCACACCGATAGGAGCATACGGCACAGCGACCGGCAGAAAGCCCAAAAAACCCCGGCCACGAAGAACAGGAAGTTACTCTTCATGTTATTTTTGAAATGTTGGAGGCACAAAAACTGGTCATTGATTAGTTGCAAAGCCATCCGAGAACTCCCAGCACATCAGCACCGGAGACAACTCCTCCCGTCGAGCAAATACCCGAAAGATCAAGCGATGACGGTTCAATGACGGATCCCCCCATAGAAAAGATGCTTGTGGACCTCTCTAAAAGAATCGAGTCGGGTTCGCGGACACTCATGCGACAGTTCTCCCCCAGGGAAGCGGTCCCGAAACTCGCTTCACGGAAATTCGAAATGCTGAAACTCCCTAGGTACGATAGGACCTCGGATCCCAACTAGCGCACCATCGCTTACGCATGCACGGAGAAAGACAGCGACCTTCAAGATGATCCCTCTGTAGAAACATACGACAATGCGATCGAAGCAGCAATGGGAGAGCCCGACAAGTCGGAGGCCGAACAAAGAGAGGATGAAACGCCATAAGAAGTCGTGTCTCGTTCCCTAGTAGGATGAATGAGATCACATCTGGTTTCGAATGAACGGACAACCTTGGCCTTCGCCTGGTGTTTAAACGAAGCATACTCGCCGACTCCAGGTCATTTCAAACGACAATTAGCTAGATACCCGGCTGAGACTTGGCCATATATCCGTACCCACCATCGGCCACAAATCAGGGTCACGAACGACCGTCCGGAAACCTCTACAGGACCGGTACACCCAAGCAGGCTTCCCACAAAGAAACTAATGCCAAACAGATGGAGTTACCATCCATACGCCACGAATGGGAAGAACACCGCAAGATCAAACCTGCCTCGCAATGGTAGGGGTGTAGTTTGAGGGAAACATCCTCGAGGAACCTTCAGTGGAACTAGATCCGATGAGGCGCAGTAGGTAAACGAACCCCATCCAGCAGAGTATGCTCTCAACATTGATATGCCAAATATGGTAGTCACTATAAGCGAAACTAGGAACGCTGAGCAACTCAGGCCTATTCGACCAAAACCCTTTCGAAAGAACTACAACCCGACGCGGGAACCGCAGGATGTGCGTGGTCGTGGGATCACAGGTGACCCCCATCTCAGAAAGATGACAGCGTGTTTCTCAGTAAAAATTGCCGCCGAGTACTATCAATCAGTCAGGCTCGAGTCCATCCTAGAGGAAAGAAGGCAACCGGGAAGGATGAAGTAAACAAGTCACGACGTATTACCACGATAGTGAAGAAGCGGTGACACCCTCCGAGAACTCATAACATGGGAAGTAAAAATACCCGCCGCAGGGATAAAGGCGGGTCCAGGGAAATATTTCCAAGGTCACTCTTACATCAGGGAAAGGGACACCAGGATTCCACCCCGATGTCACACCAGCGTATTGGTAACCCTCTCTCTCATTTGATTTATCTTAAATAAAACATGTTTACGTGAATTCAGGTAGTTTGGTCGCTTACAATGACGATATCGAACCAAAGTTAGTAGGGCGGTCCGTATTAGCGGACCAAATAGCCCTTGCACCCCGAATTTCTAGCGAATTCCAAATGACAAATCACCGCAAAGACCATTCTCTTAATAAAGCCCACTGAGTTCGAGCCGGGACGTCGAGCTCTACACCATCAAAGGAGGCGCAAAGTATAGACTTCTTATTCAGACGACCATCGGCACACTACTCGAGGGCACCATCGACCCCGTCTCGCCAAAAGACTGAAATTCCTCGCAAAAGGCAGAACTAGAATAAGTCGAAAAGGGCACACTGAATCCCAAAACATCGCATATACATCACGCGGTGAGGAAGAACTTCTTTACTCCCTTCTTTTTTTTTTTTTACTAACCAGAATGAAGATAGCTGGCTAGGATATTCAGAGGTTCTAAACTCTACCCGGAGATCCCTAGGCCTTAAATAGGCGATCGCCGCATTTTCTCCCTTCAGTCGGGCTTCCGCCCCAAAAAAGGACCTTGTCAGCAAGATTATTGGCAAGGTAGCATACCCCCAGAAGAAGATCTGATGGGATCGCATGCTTTTTTCCGACGGCCCAACGACGAGCAATGGTCTACTTCTAAGGGCATCTCCCATCGAGGACCAGGAGACCGCAGACAAAACCCCGATCGAGAATTATGAGCCGGGTCGAATGGTCCGAGAAGCCGTGCCCGTACGGGTCGAGCTCACGATGACAAAATATTGTAAGTTTGTACCAATCAATAAAAGGATATCTTCTCAGCATCTTATTCACCAGACAAGGAAATTTCAAGTGTATCCCCGACAGCCCCCCCCCCCCCCCCC